>JACXGI010004247.1:36577-55357 GCA_016801175.1 Esox masquinongy
ACAATATGGTATTAGTATATTAACTGAAACTATGCATTTCAAAACAATATGGAAATAAACAATTGTCAAGTAGCCTGCCATCAATCATTGTTTCCCAAATATAATTACCAAATTAGACAATTGGTCTCAATTCTTCAACACAAGTAAACACTTGACTGGCAACTATTTCACACAACAATGTCCATGTGCCTACCGGTTGTGTCTCCAGAATCCCAAATGAGCTGAATGTGACTGAATGAGTCTCCTCTTCCATGAAAGAATTCCAGTGAAATGCTTTTTCACCAAACATTTCACCACCTGCTATCACCAAGGTGCACCAGTATAAATGTTCCCCAGGGAAACACAAGCTACTGATGGGTTCCACAATGCATGCACCTTTTCGCCCCCTGCTGGTGTTTTATCTTGGAAGGAAGCTGAAAAGGTGGATGCCTTGAATATGAATACCTGTCTTTTGACGCAACACCTCCCACTTGGAAAGGTTCTTACATTTGCATCTCTTACAATGCCCTTCTTGTCAGTGTTGACATTGACGACCCTGCCAAGCTTATACTGACTCCTCAATGCGTTCTGGTCTGCAAGCCAGACGACGTCTCCAATGGCCACGTTTCGCTGCTTTGTGTGCCACTTACTCCTCACAAACAGGTTAGGTCCAGCCAACTGACTCCACTTCCTCCAGAACCAGTTAACTTCCGCTTGAATGACTTAATCGTTTGTAGGAGTTCCAAGCAGAAGTGAATTAGGGCTGATGTATTCTATGCAGTCCTCCCGGGTCCTGGCATCTATGGGCCTTTCATTGGCAAGGTTAGCAGCCATGAACATAAATGTTTGAAACTCACTCCATGTGAAGAGTCCTTCTCCTTTCACATTGCGCAAGGCCCGCTTCACAGTGCGAAGAGCTGCTTCTGCAGCTCCATTCCTGTGAGGGGAGTCTGCTGGGTGGATCTTCCAGCTCCACTCTGTTCCATGCTTTGAAGCTTCATTTTCAAGCTCAGGTGTAATTTGTTGATCCAGGAAGTGGTAGAGCTCTTTGAGGGCAGGTCTGGCACCCACAAAGTTCTTTCCAGGATCTGACCACAGTTTCTTTGTATGCCCTCTCAGTGCCGTGAATCTTTGGTAGGCCTGTAAGAAGCCTTCAGTTGACTGGTCACTGACAACATCTTTGTGTATAGCTCTGGATGCCATGCAGCAGAAGACAATTCCCCACACCTTGAGCTTGACTTTCTTTCTCACCTCGTCCTTGACTTCATATGGTCCAAATAAGTCCACAGTTGTGTACTCAAATGGTCTGGCTGGTGTTATGCGCTCGGGTGGAAGGTCACTCATGATCTGTTGGCACTTTCTGGCCCTGGCCTTTCTGCACACCACACAGTTGTCAACTCTCTTTTTAGCCAGCTTCCGGCCTTTTATCACCCAGGCTTTTTTTCTCATCCGGAGGAGTGTACCTGCTATTTGTTTGCATCATGGGCCTCTTGAGCTAGGAGAGTGGATATCCAAGCCTCATATGGTAGAATTCGTACAGCAGTCCTATTCTCACCAAAGATCTGGAACCTCCCTCCACAAACTAAGAGCCCAGTCTCTTCATCTCTGTAAACAGCGAGTCTGTTGAGAGTGGTGTCTTGAAAGGTTATACCCTCTTGAACTGCAAGGAACAGGTCTCTTAGTGCATGTTCACACTCCCCAACAGTGAGTACAGCTTGTTTGCCTCTGGACCTCCAGTTTGCTGAAAGAATTCCCTCCCACTTTGGTTTATCTGAGGCTGAATTCTTGGTCAACACTTCTCTCCATTTCGTTGCAGCTCTCCAAACCCAAGCAATGACTCGGATCAGCCTGGTCAGGCTGCTGAATTTCCTGATGTCAATCAGTTTTGTTACAGCAGGGCCAGCTGGTGGTCTTCAGACCTCAGTCTTAGGTCCATCTGGGCTACTTTGCCTACTTTGCTGTGCATCACTCTGACTTTTAGGAAGTACCTTGCTTCTCTTGGCCTGCACTCTGGTCAGTGCTGCAGAGAAAGCTTTCCTTTGAAGTTTGTCCACGCCTTCCTTGGCATAGGCTTTAATTTCTTTGGCTGACTTCTGTGGCCACTCTTCCACTGGTTGCCGCAGGTCCAATGAACGCTGGTCCATTCTGCCACATGGAATCTTCTTGGAGGTCTTCTGGGGCTGCCCCTCTTCTAATTTTGTCAGCACTGTTCAGGCCTCCCGGGATCCACCACCAGTCTTCGACGGATGTGGATTTCTGGATCTCTCCAACTCTGTTCGCGAAGAAAGATTGATATCCATAACTGTCTCTCTGGATAGCTCCCAACACAGTTTGACTGTCCAGCAGATGAAGCCATCGTTCAATTTCTATTCGACTGTGCTTTTCAACGTACTTTCTAAGTCGTGCTGCATAGACAGCACCGCAGATTTCAGCTTTTACTGCTTCTCCCTTTTTTCACACCAATGGTGTGAGTTTTGCTTTGGACTCAACCAACCTAACTTGGATGCCTTGCTCGGTTTCCCATCTGAAGTATACTACAGCTCCATAGCTCTTATCACTTCCATCAGAGAATGTTATTCCCCAAGGTTTTCCAATCCAGTTGACTGGTGTGAGGCTTCTGTGGAAGGTGATTTGGCCAAGACGTGGGTATTCCTCAAACAGTTTGATGGCTTCTTCTCTCAATTGTTCAGACAGAGGTTTGTCCCACGTGTCTCGGGTCAGAGTTTTGCCTCCAGCTTCTTGAAATGCCTTTCTGACAAGAATGGCGCCCTTTTGTTTGGCAGGTGTGACGAGGCCTATTGGGTCATACAGGCTAGCTACTTGGCTTAGCAATTCTATTCTCGTCAGTGGGTTTGGAGTTTGCCCTCTCACCTCTTCATCAAGGAGATTTTGTCCGACTCTCATCTTCTTTTTCCTTTTTGAGAAGTTGATTGAAGTCATGAGGTACAGTTTATCCTCTTCAACAAGGTATCCAACTCCAAGGGCTTTATTGTCTCCTTTCCTCATCTGGTTTGAAAGAACGAGTACTATGCTTGACTCTGCTCCTTGTTCTCCTGGTATGATCTCCTGCCTCCCACCTTGGCCTGACCGGACCCAGGGTTTGAGGAAGAATCCGCCTGTCCTCATGATCTCTTCAACTCTTTTGGTGTCCTTGTCCAGCCTTTGTAAGTCATTATGGGAAGTCAGGATGTCATCGACATAGGCATCCTCTTCAAGGATCCTACGCTCCTCCTCCAGGTGAGCAAACATGGGCAGTTTTGCTGTCTCTCTCATGGCCAGTTGTGCAATGCACCCTGCTGGTCGATCGCCAATGTTGACTCTGGTGATGGCATACTCTTCAATCTCTTCCTCCTCAGTGTTTCTCCAGAGAAATCTGTGGAGGTGCATCTCCAGGTCTTCTATCCACACCGAATTGTACATCTTCCGGATGTCGCCAAGGGCAGCATGGACACCTCTCCTGAACCTGAGTAGTACTGCTCGGATGGGATTGAGGACATCAGGCCCTTTCAGGAGCAGGTCATTCATGCTGACCCCTTTAAATTTCTGGCTGCTGTTCCATACCAGTTGCACAGGTGTTGTGACAGAGTGTGGGTTTGGTGCCACCAAGTGGCTGACATACCATACTGGTCCTTTCCAGCTGGCAATCATCTCTTTGGTGAGTTTCTTTGCTGCTCTTCTCTCCACCAGTTCATGCACTTGAGCTGCATATGCTGTTTTCCACTCTGGCTCTTTTTTGAGTTGTTTTTCTGTTCTTAAGAAGGTGGCTTCCACTCCACTCCTGTTGTAGGGAAGGGAACTTGGATCTTGAATCCAGGGATATTTTGCGTCCCAGTGCGGTTCATCGCTGTGACCATCTGCTTTGATGTAGGTGAGGCCTTTCCTTATGATCTCCAGCTCTCTTTCCTCACTCAGAGTCATTTCCTTGCCTCCTGGTTGACAATTGCCGCACCTGCATCCTCCACACTTCGGTTCGCAAGCTGTTCCAATGCTGTCCCATTTTCACCAATCCAAGAACTCTCCGCGAGCAACTGTGCTTTTGGTTTCAGCTGTGAACTCTTGTGGTTCAGTCATCTCTTGATACTTGCCAGCGGTTGCTCTCATGGATCGAGCAAAGTGTGTTTCAGACCTGTGGGCGGCCATATCGACTTCTTCAAACAAATCTGGATGCCCACCACCAACAGTCTTTCCTAGCGGGCTCTCCCATAAGACAAGGTCTCCAATCACATTCACTCTTTGCGGAGCAAGTCTTCCTTCGCGGTGGCTTATCAGTAGCTCAATGCACTCTGGTCTCCTCAGATCTCCTAGATTGACTTCTGGGAAGAACTTCTTGAGTTGCTCAGGCTTGATGACTCTGTGGATGTTGGCAATTTCATTCAAACCATAGCAGACAAGCTCATGGGCTCTTTCTGTGCCTCTTGGCGTTTTGACCCTCACTCTGAGGAGATATCTTCTGGTTTTAACCTTCATGGCCATTCCTCCAACTCCATGGATGACTAAAGTGATGTTTTCACTTCAAAGATTTAATCTCCTGGCAGCTCTGTGTGTGATATAATTTGTGTCCGATGCCAAGTCGATCAGGGTTCCAATTTTTTGTCCTGCATTGGCAGTTACCTCGAGCAGCATTAGAATAACTGGCAATCCTTCTACTGCACTCGACACAACCTCTCCAAGCTGGATCTTTTCAACACAGTTTGTCTTTGCGGTGATGTTGGTGAACGTTCTCTTGAATTTTTCCGCCATCTCTGGGTAGAGCTTAGATACGAATTCCTCCTGCTCTTCAGTCAGCTTATGCCTTCTCACATTGGATTGTCTTCTGTCTGAGTCACTCCTCTTGAAGTCTCCCTTCAGGCATAGAAAGAAATGGTTGTCTTTTTTACAGTCTCTGTTCCTGCACAGGTATGTCTCTTTACATTCATAATCTCCTCCATGACAGACCAAGCACCTCTTGCAGGCCCCCAGCTTTTCTACAGCAAGCATCTTTTCCACCGGCTTCAGTTCTTTGAAACGCTTGCAAAATAATATTTTATCTCTGTGCTTTTCATCTCCACACACAACACAGCCGCCTTTCGTTGCAATCATTTTTCTTTTCTGGCTTTTCACTCACTCCCATCTGCTCCAGTTTCTCAAGTATATCCTCTTGTGTTTTCAGGAATTTAAGAAGGTTCTCAAAGTGATTGTCTGGCGTGACATTATTCCTCGGGTTAACCATGAAGACAAGCCAATCTCTCTTGATGTTGTCAGGTAACTTGCTAATTGTCCTCAACAACAGTAAAATCTGACAAACTCGAATTTGTTAAGCCTATCCGTTTCATTCGTCAGCTTCTCGCTTTAAACGCGACGAAATAATAGCCTACATTGGAGCGCTTTCGAACCGGCATATTGGAGAAAAAAACGTTCATGTGGGCGCCTATTTTCGAGGAGAAGCAGTGGGGACTGTAGGACACCCAAAAGATAAGTGCTTTCTGTGGCTTGATTCCTAACACACATCCATAATCAATTCATACATTTGTGATTGATGTCAACGCGACTTTTGGTTTGGCAAGAACCGATTGCCCAAAGCGTGTGTTGGCATGGTGAAAAGTTGCGCAAAGCAGAGAAATGCGCATCATCGTTCTTTTCCCATAAATCCTTGATTCCGCGAGCGAACTTGCAATAAAATAATTAGTAAAGTCACATTTAAATGGTAAATTCATATGCACGAATAAAAATGACAATTACATACTTTCAAAATTGCTTTTTTATCACCTGTCTGTTTACTAAGTTGTTTTGGAGTAGTATCGTTCTTAGTTCATATAAGTACACGTAACACCTACATTGTTTCTACATAACTACCCATTCTTACCACGTACTTACATTCTTGTTACTACATAGTTACATGGAAACTACCCTGTAAGTAACGGGCTGTAATTTGAAGGGTTACCCTGTTATTTATTAATGAGTGTATTGAAAAATTAAAACAATGTACTTAAGTGTACAGTTAATACCAAGAGCTCTGTATAACAAGTGTCTCATAAGCTTTATTAAAATACCTGTAAACTTTCCATTACCATCTACCATAGCCAGAAATGTGTTGGCGAGCAGGCTTGCAGATATTTGGGTGGGCAGAAATGTAAGCCCTCAAATAATATCAATAAATAAACATACAAAACATAAATACCTTGGTACGAAACTTACTTTTGTAGAAAACCATTTAACACCAACTTTTTAACTATCAGTTATCTTTTGGCCTGTGTTTGAATTGTGAGATTATACTAAGTGTGCAGGCTTTTGTTAAACATGAAAATATAATAATCAAGGTTTGTATTAGAAAAAATAATCAAATGTATTATTCATTAATCACTCCGAAAGTAACAAAATTAGTAATACATTTTTTTTAATTTTAATTTAAAATTACTTTGTGTTACACATCCCAAAACTTTGCACTCAATACACTGAACCAGGCGCAGACCTCGTGTCTGACCACAGAGGGGGTGAGTTAAATGAATAGATTTTTGAAGTGTCTCTCAGTAGGCTACAATTTAGATCACCCAGATTAGCCTACCCAGCGAATTGATTAGTATAAATTAACACACAAACAAGGAAAACACAAATTAGAACCTCTGAGAAGTGATTTTACCTATAGGCTACAATTTGTTCTTTAGTATAGTCAAAGGGTAGGCTAAAGAAAATAACACAAATCTCTCAAGATCAGGTAGACTGCACCACATACCACATGTTGTGGTGCAGTCACCACATGTTGTCTAAACAACATGAACAACATCTCATGCACCAACATCATTTCAATAAGATTTTTCTTAAGGTAGACAAACCACACTCATTATCATTAGGCTGTTACAATGGCGGACTCAGGTTGTCTGAGTAGCAGGGGTGAAAAAAAATTAAAAGGGCATCAGCTGGATGTGGTGGGGCACCAGCGTGCAGAAATTTGTGATGCATTTATGGTGAAACAGTTCCAAACCCTGGTTAAGATTAAAAAACAGTGAGTATTGTCACACACATACAAGTGATGTCACTGAGAATGAGCTGTACAGTTGAAGCTGTACAGTTTACATAAACTTAGGTTGAAGTCATTGAAACAAATTTTTTGACCACTCCACAGATTTCATGTTAACAAACTATAGTTTTGGCAAGTCGGTCAAGACATCTACTTCATGTATGACAAGTAATTTTTCCAATAATTCTTTACAGACAGATTATTTCACCTATAATTCACTATATCACAATTCCAATGGGTCAGAAGTTTACATACACTACGTTGACTGTGCCATAGGCTAATTGACATCAATTGAATCAGCTGGAGTTGTACCTTTGGATGTATTTCAAGGCCTATTTTCAAACTCAGTGCCTCTTTGCTTGACATATGAGAAAATCAAAAGAAATCAGCCAAGACCTCAGAAAAGAAATTGTAGACCTCCTCAAGTCTGGTTCATCCTTGGGAGCAATTTCCAAACGCCTGAAGGTACCATGTTTTGTCTGGCAAGCATATACACCATGGGACCACGCAGCCGTCATACCGCTCGGAAAGAGACGTTTGTGACTCAGAGATGAACGTACTTTGGTGCGAACAGTGCAAATCAATCCCAGAAAAACAGCAAAGGACCTTGTGAAGATACTGGAGGAAACAAGTACAAAAGTATCTATATCCACATTAAAATGAGTCCTATATCAACATATCCTGAAAGGCCGCTCAGGAAGGAAGAAGCCACTGCTCCAAAACCGCCATAAAAAAGCCAGACTGCTACTGCACACGGGGACAAAGATCATACTTTTTGGAGAAATGTCCTCTGGTATGAAGTAACAAGAATTTAACTGTTTGGCCATAATGACCACCAATATGTTTGGAGGAAAAAGGGGGAGGCTTGCAAGCCTAAGCTCACCATCCCAACCGTGAAGCACGGGGGTGGCAGCATCATATTGTGGGGGTGCTTTGCTCCAGGAGGGACTGGTGCACTCCACAAAATTGATGGCATCATGAGTAAGGAAAATTATGTGGATATTTTGAAGCAACATCAAGACATCAGTCAGGAAGTTAAAGCTTGGTCGCAAATGGGTCTTCCAAATGGACAGTGACCCCAAGCATACTTCCAAAGTTGTGGCAAAATAGCTTAAGGAACATAAAGTCAAGGAATTGGAGTGGCCATCACAAAGCACTGACCACAATTCTATATAAAATCTTTGTCCAGAACTGAAAAAGCGTGTGCGAGCAAGGAGGCCAACAAATCTGTCTTGGTTACACCAGTTCTGTCAGGAGGAATAGGCCAAAAATCACCAAAGTTATTGTGGGAAGCTTGTAGAAGGCTACCTGAAAAGTTTAACAATTTAAAGGCAATGCTACCAAATACTTATTGAGTGTATGTAGACTTCTGACCCACTGGGAATGGGATGAAATAAAATATAAGCTGAAATAAATCATTCTCTCTACTATTATTCTGACATTTCACATTCTTTAAATAAAGTGGTAATCCTAACTAAACTAAGACGTAATTTTTACTAGGATTAAATGTTAGGAATTGTGAACAACTGAGTTTAAATGTATTTGGCTAAGGTATACAGCTCCGGAAAAAATTAAGAGACCACTGAAGGGTTAAAATTAAGAGACCACTGCAAATTGAATGCTTCTGTTCCTCCCTCAAAAATTTCCTTTTCCACTTTTTTGGAAAGGAAAGAAAAAGGTGCAGTGGTGTCTTAATTTTTTCCGGAGCTCTATATATAGACGTCAGCTGTACATCGAGGAGCATATGTGACAGGTTAAAGGAAATACTCATAGCCTGTTATACACTAAAAGGTATTAGTACGTTCATAGTATGTGAGGATCTTAAAATATCTAAGGTTAAAAAGTTCATGCTTTCAGTACTAGTTCATAGGGATTGATAAGTCATAATATATTTTGCGGTGCTGTTTGTATAATGTGTTTCAAGCACTTTATTGACATTTGTGATTAATTTAGTTATGGTTTACTGAGCTAAAACTACTTTGTGCTTGACAGTCATATTGAAAAATTAGTTTATGTTTCAGTGAATTACAGTGTATGCTGTTGTGACGTGAATAAGCCTTGTACCCTACAAAACTACCTATTTCCTGTAGATCTGTGTGTTCTGTAAAATGTGGTACTGTTGTAAAATGGGATTACACTAAAGTTTTCAGTGAGGAAACATCACCGTATCACTCTTGTGATTATTTCTCCCCTTTTTCAGGGGCGTAACACATAGCCAGTGTAAGAAATCAATGGTTACGTATAGTGATCAAATAATGTAGAACCTGTGTCAATTCGAGGGAGTTTTTATTGGAAAATTGCAGGATAGATGTCGTTCGGTGAACGTTCCATTGTCTTCTCACTGTAAAGACAGTTATCAGCTAGCCTATACAATAAAGGGTTTTTCTACCTACCACAGATCATGATTCTAAGATAACCCCCATACCAGATGGTCAATGTAAACATTCCACATTCCTGAGGTTCGACAGAGTGCAACCTACAGAGAGATAATCTAAACACAGTTGTTTCTGTTGTTCTCATTATCTAGGCACATTAACTTCCAATGAAACATACATTCATATTGTCATAATACTGTGTGAATGCTTCATTATTAATGCTCAGATTCCACATCAGGGGTAGGGAGATAGCCAGGGTGGTGGAATCAGAGCAGATAAAAGTTAAAGATATTACTACACTTTCTGCTTGATTTGAGTTGGATCAAGTCCACCAGTTAGCAAAGAATTGGCTAAGTAAGCTACCTAGCAAGGCATCCTCTAGCATATTGTATAACATGGTATACAGCTTAAAAACCAAAAGAAACCAGAAAATGCAGTATACACACATTAGTAATGCATCTTAAGTAAGCAACAATCTTTCCGTTGGTTTAAATGTAACATATTGCTATGTAACCATCCTCACACTGCAGTGGGATGTGAAGTTTACAGCTCAGACTGCACTAAACCCACTGACACCTGAATATTCTAAAGGGGGTGTGGCTGAGTGTGTGTGTGTGAGGATTGTACCAAAAATAAAGGAGTACTTCCACTGTCTTTTGGAACCAATAAACTCATCCAGACAATTTTTACATGTTTTCTTCTTTCTAAATATACATTTAACTTCTCCATACTAACTTTTTATCATGTACTTGCTAATGGTTCTAAAAACTGGGTGAGTTTATTGGCTCCAAACAGAAATGGAATTGAGGTAGAATCATGCTACCACTGAACAGTTTTTAAAAGGATATATAAAAACAGAGGGCACCAGGAGGGTATTTTCTACCATAGAGGCATCCCATGAGGTCACATTGTCTTGCATGTAGGAGCATGTAGGGCAGCCTACATGGCACTGCATCACATTATCTTCACTGGAAGGGCACACACTAGGACACTTAATCACATTTCCTCACGCATGCGGCACCCATGTGGACACTGCATCACAATTTTCCCACTGGAAGGGCACCCCTTAATGCACTGCATCATATTTTCTCCACTGGAAGGGCACCCAGAGAACACTTCATCGCGTTTTCACCAGTGGAAGGGCACCCAGAGGGACCTTCATCACGTTTTTTTGCGCATAGGAGCACCTTGGAGAGCACTTAACCACATTTCCTCACAAATAGGGGCACCCTAGAGGGCACAGCATCACAATTTCTCCATTTGGAAGGGCGCCCATCATGGCACTGCATCACATTTTCTCGCATGTTGGGGCACCCTAGAGGGCACTTTATCATGTTTTATCTACCATGGGGGCATCCAAGATGGCACTGAGTGCACCTGTGGTTCACCTGTGGGCTATTACATGACACTAGCTGCCACAAAATAATTATTGTATCAGTAGAGACGTAAAGAAAAATACTCCTTATTACCGCATTGCATGCAATAAAAACATCATTTTTGTTTGCATTATTATTAGGTTAGGGTGTACTTTCAGCATTTAGTCAATTAATGTATTTTTAGTCTATTGTCTGTAGATTGGTAGCTATTTTTGTGCTGCTGATTTTGCGCTACTTGAAAAGCAATCAATGGTTTTGGCATAAATTGTGATGTAAATGTAAATGTGTCTGCCCATGGAAGGAAGGATGAGGGAGGAATGGAAAAATATGTAATGTGTGAATGGATTAAATACAGTGAAATTGGCTAAATGAGAGGATGAGTGAAACTGCTTGGATCACAAGATGTAAAATAAAAAATATGCTAAATATCAACAGCATATAGTCTGGGGTAATCAACCATAGTCAAGGAAACTGTAAATGTAGCAAGATTTGTAGAGGTACATGGAAAGTGTCATCCTTAAGGAGAAGTGGAGGGGACACTAACAAGAAAAAAGATCCATGCTTAAATAACCATAATGAATCACAATTTCTTGTATAAGTCACAACCATTCAAAAGGTTGTGCCTTATACAAGTCTTCCTTGACTTTTAACCCTTCAGAACTATAGAGTCCTCAGTGTTTGCTGAATGTATTCATTTTATCTTTTGCATGGCAAAGTGACAGATAATGTAACATTGAACAGAGACTTTTGGCCTAAGCCCAGACATAGGCTAACTGAAACTGTCTTTGGAGTATTTTAATCTCATGCAGAAGTAGTATGAATAATTGCTGAATAGAATCCATTTCCTAATATTTTAAAATCAAGTCAAGTAATTTATTAGTTTGGCAAAAACTAAACTAGGATGCACAAAAGTTTGCCCTAACCCTGCTCTATCTACACTGAAATAAAACATACAAAACTTTCTCTTTGGAAGACTAGGAAAGATTCCCCTTTGAAATCATTAAGTGGGCCTCAATTGACTGACGATATTTCAACAGCCACTCCTGGCATCTGCACAGTGGGGGTAAAGCACACCTCTGTTTCATGCTAAAAATGCTAGAAGAAAGCATACAGTGGATATTAAGTCTACATACTCCTATTAAAAAAAATCATATTTTTGTCATAACCAGCTGAAATCAAGACAAATCACGTCAGATTTTTCACATTTAATAAGAGCTTCATGTGTTTTCTCCTTGACCTGTCATTCATTTTGGAGGGACGTTTCCTGATCTTTGCTATGTTCTGGTGGTGCCTCTTGTCTCCACTTTTTCGTGATGGTTTGCTCGGATTGAATTACTTTTATATCAATCTCCTAATCTGTACCTTTCAACAATAATATCATTAGATCTTTTTTTAATTCCTAATGGAACATTGCTATTTCTGCAGTATTCAACCAAGAAACATTTAAGGAAAACCAATTTGATTGCAACTGTTTTTATTTAGGGCTAATAAAAATTATTTAAATTCACATCAGGTGATGGCAAATTACATTTTTGAATAATTTGGGACATTATTGGTTAAATCTGAGTACAGTTACAACCCCCTTATTAAGTGTGTACACACTATGGGCCATGGAGGTTGAATAACTTGCAAGTTACGTACACAGACATAAGTTGATGCGTGTCGGGCCTTAACGGTGGCAAGATCAGGAAATACTTTTGGTATATCTGTTGAGCTGGAGTATTCCAGGAACACTTCCTGAAAGGAAGAAACCTTGAGGAACTAGGCTAGAGGGCTGAGTCCAGGTAGCTCGTACACATATGCAAGGATACCTTGAGCATTTAGACTTGACAGTGAAGATGCCATATACTAAATTGCACGTGAAGGAAAAACATACAATAAGATCCAGGCTGGAAGTGGTGACATCATAAAGCATTGCCTGTGGCCACTGGAGCGCAAACAAGTTTACCCCCACATAGCGCTGTTTCTGGAGCACATCTATTGTTTGTGTTGTGCTGGTTGTATTGATTGAACTAGTGTGTTTACATGAAAAAGTACCCCATACAAAGCTGCTTGAAGGCTACGGTTGAGATTAATCCAGGTCTATCAGTCCTTCCGCAATCCTGTTGTGCTTTGCAGGATCAACATTTGCCTTGTCGTACCGGGTTAGGTACACTCAACAGTGGAGATCAGAACTCTATTCAGTTGATTCCGGTAGTTTCTGTTTTTTTTAATTCAAAAAATGTTGGGCTCTAACATACAGTGGGTATAGAAAGTCACCACCGCCCTCAAAATGGTCACCTTTTGTTGCCTTATAGCCTAAGTGCTCCAAGGGATAGACAAAGCCTTTGAAACCTTTGTATATCCATCCCCTGACTTGTGCCTTTTCACAAATTTATTTCAGAGATCTTTCGAATGTATCTTTGTGCCCATAGTGGATTCATTGCTTTGAATTGCACTACTAAGCAGTGGAGACCTATGAACAACAGTTTTTATTCGGAACTAATCAAAGTCACTTGGCTTTGACTTTTAGCTTGACTTGTGATCTGGAATGTGGTTAAGCTAGAAGAGGACTCGCCACCTCTCAGAGTCTGGTTCTTCTGTAGGTTTCTTCCTAAATTTGGACCCTACTAGGGACTTTTTCCTAGCCACTGTGGATAAAATCTTGTTGCTTGCTCTTTGGAGATTCAGGCAGTATATCTGTAAAAGCACATTGTGACAACTGCTTATGTAACAAGAAACCAGGCAAGCCTAGTTCAGCCGGCCCGCAATAAAATGTGTTAATCGTGGTTGCCCTCTCAAAAATTGAACCCGGGACTCCCACGTGAAAGGCTGTGTCGTTAACCACTACACCACAGAGCTGTACATTTATCGGGTGTCAGTATAGCCTCTTGACATTATATAATTTTGTCACACATTAACATCACGCCAAGTTTGAATATTTCATTAGACACCATTAACCACTGTGTTTAACTGAGTAACGTTTCTTATTAAGTTTACCTCCACCACAAATAGTATCTATGAACTGTATGACGTTTGCCACTGGCCGTTGTAAAAGCTTATTAGCAAGTAATATGTCGCTAGACGCCATTAAGCATTGTGTTAAACTGAGTAACGTTTCTTATTAAGTTTACCTCCACCACAAATAGCATCTATGAACTGTATGAACTAATGGCCACTGGCCGTTTTAACAGCTTATTAGCCATTCATGAATGGCATTGATACAATAACTACTGTATCAATATAGGTGACATTGATACAGTATCTATCAATATAGGTGACGATAACTGACTTTTTTGTCAAGTGAAAAGACGAGAATCGTGTAGCCAGCAAAGTGTCTGTCTATCCTGAACAAATCCTAATATCCACCAGAACTGTTTTATTTTAAGCTTCCTATTACGTAGCTACGTAGGGTTGTAACCAGCGAAGTTTTCATCTGTCCTGAACCTCAGGCATAATGCGTTTTGACTATTACGGGAGGCCAACGCGGGACCTGTTGTTCCGGAGCCCACATCTCTAATCACTACGGTATTTAACAAGGTTCAGTCAGTCAGTCAGTCAGTCAGAGACATTCGCTCTTCTAGGCTGGCTCCGCTTACGTGGTCCGGCAAAAAGGGCTTTATAAAATAAATTTCATTGACGGATGTTATTTATACTTGAGCAATAGTTGCAATTGCTATTTAATGGGGGTTGTTCACTAATCCAAATAATATATTTTACTGTTGTAAATTAATTAATTTTCTGTTTTTTAGTTTAGTATGTATTTTTTTTTCACTTTGATATTGTGTGTTACTCTGTGTAAACAAAGCTGGAAAAAAAGCGGAGCATTTTGAAAGGGGGTGATGACTTTCTGTACCCACTGTACCTGAGTTAATTCAAACTCCTGAGGATTGTCTTGACAGTTGTACTAAAGACCAGCTATTGAAAATAGCTAATCACTTTGATATTGAAATTAATGGCATACGGCTTAAAGTCTCCGTTAGGAAGATTGAAGGCCAATCTGCTTGAGAATGGAACACTTGCAGGTGGCATTGTAGCAACTTCTGCGGAGGAGACATATCCTCCGTGCTATCTTCTAAAAAAAGCAAAAGGCCTAACTAAGGGGTAGCTAAACACCAGGAAGTGGTCATACAGGTTCCCAACTGCAGTTGCACCTTGAGGGAACTAAAGAAAAATATAGGCTGTACACCATCTCCCGATACTCCATGTGGCTCTTTTTAGGAGACTCTGACACATTACAACAGTATACGGTGGGATTCATTGTATAAGCCACCTACTGGAGCCAATGTGTTGTCCTAACTTGTGACACAACAAGGGACTCCCTGGCTATGTCACAGACACAGCCTCATCTCGCTCCCTCCCCAGAATACAAAATCGTCATAAAAAGCTGTCATAGTCCTGGTGACATGCCAGCTCCGGTCCCTAATGACAAATTAAAAAACAAATTTAATGCCACCACTCGCCCTGACCTCCAACCCTACCTCAGCCAGACACAGCAGGATGGAAAAGAGAGAGGGATAGATACAGCCTGTCACACTATTATCCACTCAAACTGGGTTGCCATTTTTAACTCATTAATGTCCACGTAAGCGGAAGAGCGAATGTCTCTTACTGAGTGACTGACTGACTACCCCTTGTTAAATAGCATAGTGGTTAGAGAAGCAAACCTACCAACTATAGGTCCCGCATTCGAATCCCCTCACAGTGAAAACTAATTATGCATTAGGATTTGTTCCGGATAGACACAAACTTCGCTGGCTATAACCTTCAGTATCTATGTTATAGTAAGCCTCAAAATAAAACTGTTTACGGTTATATTGCGACTGTTTCTGGTGGATTTTCGAAGTACGTATCCGTGTATGCTTTTTGGGGTAATATAGGCTTTATCAAAAACCCATGGGCAGTAAAAGAGTAGGGGTTTCCACGATTCTCTCGTCTTTTCAGTTGACAAGAAAGTCAGTTATCGTCACCTATATTGATAGTTATTGTATCAATGTCATTCACGAATCAAAGAAAAACGAATGTTTTTGTGCCATGAAATGAAATAGCTTTGGCAGGGAAAAGTTCATCTTCAGTCTCGCTAGCAATTGCTCAATTCTTATGACTATTCCAATTAGTAAATTAGTAGATACTAGTAAGCGTATTACTGGCTAATAAGCTGTTAAAATGGTCAGTGGCAAAAGCCATACAGTACAGTTCATAGACATTATTTGTGGTGGAGGTAAACTTAATTTAGGACAGTTAGTCAGTTTAACACAATGCTTAATGGTGTGTATCACTGTGGCGTAGTGGTTAAATTGAACATTTTTATATTGAACATTTTTAATATCAAGAACCACAAAACCTACCACAAAAAGTAAATAATTCCATTCCTCCAGTGCCAATGTTATGTCGTAACAAATGTTGTATTGTAAAACATGAAATTGACCATTTCATTGTCATTCTGTATATCAGAAATATCTTAATCCTGTAATATGTTGCTGATGACTGGGATAATTGTAGGAGAAGATTTTCGGAGGAGGAAAATACACCCTTCTTGTGACTGATTAAGATATAAGAACATGTAGCCTTCGTGATAGGTCTGGCTCCTATAATTATGATAGTCATAATACTATACATTTTCATAACATTTATTTACTTAGTCTATGTAAAGTGACATAGGATGTTCATTTTTCTCTCTGTATTTCTCACATGGAGAAAAATTGGGCAGGGCCTGTCTTATGGTCCACACAAGTGACAGACCGGGCTGCCCCCTGGTGAAATCCGTCTATAACGGGTGTCAAACTGGTTCCTTGAAGGGCCGAGTGTCTGCAGGTTTTTGGTTTTTCCTATAAATTGGTTCCCAGTTCAGACATAAACAATGAGGTGAGGGTAGAAACTAACCAATTAGTGACCTAATTAATCAAGTACAAGGTGAGAGTGAAAACCTGCAGACACTCAGCCCTTCGGTTTGACACCTCTGGTCTATAACAATATCTGATAAAAGCTGAATCGTCTTACCAAAAGATTTTAAGCAACACTTCTTGAAAATGCTAATTCTTCTCTAATTCCCACTATTAGGAAGTAGGAGGCATGGAAAGGATAAGGCTTAGCCAAAATTACAAAGACAGCAGATAGGCACAGTTAATACCAAAAATATTTTTTGGTTGGGGATTACTTAATGAAGGCTAAACTAAGCTGTCACAATATATATAATTAAAATCACAAGAAAAACAAAAAGACATGCCCCAAAAAACAGGCACTTGTTTAGCATACTAAAATGAAAATTGGAATTGACTTGAAAACCAGCAACATGCATCAATAAATGCTAGAAGTATAGTTTCTCTAATGATAGCCTGGTAACTAAATATCAATTCACTTTTTTATAACATGGTTTCCATTCATCAAATTGCAGGCTCACATTGTTGCACTGTTTGGATGGCAGGAATTATTTTAGTGGACAAATGCACAACCGTGTTTCTCCCTATGAATCTTTTGGGATAACTTTTCACAATGTTGTGTCATTAATTCCAAGTCCCTCCCAAGGTGTAAGCCCCAGTGGCCACCCCAGATCAGAATACCATTGTCAGCACATTCAACATTATATAAAACATTATAAAAAATTATTCATTTTTGTCCATTAAAATAACATCAAATTGATCACAAATACAGTGGACACATTGTAAATGTTGTAAATGACAATTGTAGCTGAAAATGGCTAATAATAATAATATAATATAATTAATATAATAATAATAATACATTATATTTATATAGCGCTTTTCAAAGACCCAAATATTTTGAATTTATTGAAGACTCTATTTATTGAATTTATTTATTGAATGGGCGTACAGAAGCCCATTATCAGCAACTATCACTCCTGTTTTCCAATAGCACATTGTGTTTGCTAATCCAAGTTTATCATTTTAAAATGCAAACTGATCATTAGAAAACCACTTTGCAATTGTGTTAGCCCAATTATGTTGTGCTGATTAAATAAGCAAAAAACTGGCCTTCTTTTGAGTGTCTGGTACATTGGCAATTGTGGGTTCGATTACAGGCTCAAAATGGCCAGAAACAAAGAACATTCTTCTGAAAGTCATCAGTCTATTCTTATTCTGAGAAGGTTATTTCATGTGAGAAGTTGCCAAGAAATTTAAGGTCTTGTAAAATGCTGTATACTATTCCCTTCATAAAACAGCAAAAACTGTCTCTAACCAGAATAGAAAGAGTGGGAGACCCCGGTGCACAACTGAGCAAGAGTACCAGTACATTAGTTTCTAATTTGAGAAACAGACGCCTCACATGTCCTCAATTGGCAGGATCATTAAATAATATCCGCAAAACACCAGTCTCAACGTCAAAAGTGAGGAGGCGACACCGGGATGCTGGCCTTCTAGGCAGAGTTGCAAAGAAAAAGCCATATCTCAGACTGGGCAATAAATAGAAAAGATTAAGATGGGCAGAAGAAAACAGACACTGGATAGAGGAAGACTGGAAAAATTACAATGCAATGATGCATTCTGATGGTGAAGTGGGAATTTCGTACAGGGTAAAAGGGATCTTGAAGAAGGAATGCCATCAATCCATTTTGCAATGCTATGCCATACCCTGTTGACAGCGCTTGATTGGACCCAATTTCCTCCTATCCTACAACAGGACAATGACCCACAGCACAGCTACAAACCATGCAAGAACTATTTAGGGAAGAAGCATTCAGCTATTATTCTGTCTATAATGGAGTGGTCAGCACAGTCATTGGATCTCAAACCTATTGAGCTGTTGTGGAAGCAGCTTGACCGAATGGTATGTAAGAATCCAACTTGTGGGAGGTGCTTCAGGAAGCATGGTGTAAAATCTCTTCAGATTACCTCAACAAATTGAACTAGAATGCCAAAGGCTGTAACTGCTGCAAATGGAAAAAAGCAAAGTTTGAAGGACACAATTATTATTTCAATTGAAAATCATTATTTCTAACATTGTCAATGACAAAATTTTCTATTCATGTTGATATATTTCCTATTCATACTCATTTAATGTATGTTTTCATGGAAAACAAAGAAATATCTAAGTGACCCCAAACTTTTGAATGGTAGTG
>JACXGI010004248.1:5145-55331 GCA_016801175.1 Esox masquinongy
GAGTTGGTGACAGTCATGTCCCGCTGTTGAGAACTGTACATATTGCAGGGAAAAAGAACAAAGTTGTCACAGTGACGTACGACAAGCCACACTACGTACCTCTTAGTAAGAGTCAGTTTGATGAGATCTGTATTGAAGTAAAATCTGATCAGAATCAGCTGGTTTCATTCGTAGTGGGGAAGGTGATTGCAAAATTACATTTCAGACCCGTTAAACAATCTTTTAGACTGAGGTTGCATATAAGATGCAACCTCAGAAACTCTACGATGATCCTCAAAGGTATGTTGAATACTACACAACACAGGCCGGTAACGGTTTACCGGGGTATCATGGTAGCGCTGCAATGTATGGGGCTGGTCTAGGGGGTCTAGGTGATGGCAATACCTTTGTTGAAGCGTGGGTTCTCAATAGCAAAACCACATCTGAAAAATGCAGCGAGGAATATAGTTGGCGATGTTGTCAGCAGTGTTATGTCACGACAAACAAAACAGCAGGACGGATCAGGATTGATGGTTATGACTTGAGGTGTTAGAAAGAGAACACCTGGTAGGAGGAGCCTACTAAAGAGTAAAAAACGCAAGAATGAGACAAAAACAAGAGCCACGGTTAAAAGAAGGCATACAGCTTGTAGGACACTCAAAGGGAACACCGCAAAGTTGATTAAGAATATATTTTAGGAAGATGGCACTCCTACACCGTATGTCTGGTGAATGTATGGATTTATTCACAGTTCCTTTCACACAGACATCTATTGAGAAAAATACATACATTGAAATACCAACCCTATCAGCAATATCAGACGCAGCCCCTCTGGAGTTCTTTATTGCAGGAAATGGTGAAGACTACATTGACCTAAACAATCTTTTAGACTATAAGATGCAGTGGCCTTTTATTGTGGCCAGCCTAAGGCACACCTGTGCAATGCTCATGCTGTCTGATCAGCATCTTGATATGCCACACCTGTGAGGTGGATGGATTATCTCGGCAAAGAAGTTCTCACTAACACAGATTTAGACAGATTTGTGAACAATATTTGAGAGAAATAGGCCTTTTGTGTACATAGAGAAAGTCTTAGATCTTTGAGTTCAGCTCATGATAAATGGGGGCAAAAACAGAAGTGTTGCGTTTATAATTTTGTTCAGTGTAATATTGATGCCGGAGCACGTGTTGGGGTTATCAACTACCCGATAGCCACCCTATTTTCACAAGTGGATGTCTCCTTGGGTGATCGTTTAATTAGCCAGAGTAGCAACACATACCCCTACAGAGCCGTCATAGAGAGCATTCTGAATTATGGATGTGATACATTAAAGACAGTTTTCAGCTGGTTTGTTTTACAAGGACGCCGCAGGTCACATGGATGTTACGGACCCTGCAGGCGAGAACGATGGACTCACGAAAAGGGCTGCCTATTCAGCGGACAGTACAACATTTCAAATGATCGGCCATGTTCATAGCGATATCTCCTTTCAAGAGAAACTCATGTTAAATGGCGTTGACATAAAGGTTAGGATTGTCCACGGTAAAGACGAGTTCTGTCTTATGGGGGCAGGGGATGTGCATTATCGTTTGCATATATTATCTGCGTCACTATTTGTCAAGAAAGTGACTGTTTCACCAGCCGTGAAACTTGGACACGCTCAAGGGTTACTCTCAACCACTGCCAAGTACCCAATTGAAAGAGTGTGTATGAAGACATTTAGTTTACATTATAATTTCGAGTTTATGGCTATGTATGTAGACGGTCAGCAATTTCCTAGCAAAACATTCCAACCAAATTACACAACAGGATCAGCAGTGCGTGAATTTTACCAATTGGCCTTAGCTTCAGGAAAACACCTAAAGGACCAAGCCTTGGCTATTGACAGGTCTGACTTCTTACACAGCTATGCCCTTTATGCATTCAACTGCGCGCCGGATGAGGAATGCGGTCAGCACCTATCCTTGATCAAGTCAGAGAATGTACGACTTGAGAGGAGGTTCAGACAACCACTGCCCCACACAATTAATTTGGTTGTTTATTCAATTTTTTACTCCATTATCGAAGTGTCAAATCGGCGACAAGTCATGGTTGACTACTATTAGGAAAACGGTGTTGAAATGAATGCCGCAGAGTTGACCGGTGTGGTGAACCAATTTTCATCTAGGACTCATTTCTATGGTGTGCTGGCATGCGACCAACTACCTAGTGGACCAGTCTGAGATGTTGCATCAATGATGATTGTTAATACACACCCGAGCAATCACCCCGGGGAGCACTGGCTGGCTATTTACATAACAGACAATGGCATTGGAAGGTTTTATGACAGTTTTGGAAACCCCCCAGATTTTCCGTATTTTCCCAAGTCAATCAGTGCCTTTCTGCAAACCTGTGAGAATGTGGAATACAGTTCAAAACAAGTACAGGACATGATTTCAACCACGTGTGGACAACATTGTGTGTTCTTTCTCTATCTAATGACAAGAGGTCTGAGTTATAAAGATGCTATGTCTTTTTATATTGATGATTTACGAGAAAATGATGCACTAGTCTCAAAGTTTGTAACTAAGATGTACCAGAGTAAGCGTGACAAGCAAATGTTTAATTGCATACAACATGCTCAATCTTGTGAATCGTTTAATTTGTGTCATGGTTGTTGAAGAAATAGAAAAGTAAATCATGTGTATGTCAGCTTTATTATTCAAAAATAAAACCATTCGTAAAACCACATCAATGTTTACATAGTATTTTTCATACAACAATTATTCAAGGTAAAACATACACTTTGACAATGAATCACAAATGATAAAAAAAGCATAAAATAAAAACACATTAAAATAGAAGCCATTTTGTGGGGTCTGTGGTAGGGGGTACAAAGAAAGCTTTGGTTGGTTGATAACCAGTTGCTGGGGGAGCGGTTAAATCATCCATTGTGTCGCCAGACGTTTGTTTATACAAATTTTACGCCTTACAAGCTCATTTGGGATAGTTGTAAAAGGCATGTTGAGACATGCCATGGCCTCTAAAAAACTCCCCCCACCCCAATGGCCTTCTAGCGTCAGCAATTTTATTGGTTGTCTCACACTGTGGCAGCCGCAGATTTAATAATGACAGAACAACCGGTATGCTTCCAAAAGGTTACGCCTCTTAATTTTGTCATTGGTTACACATCATCGTTCATCACTTTAGAATTATACCGTTAACATTAAATTAAATTGTGATACGGATAAAGCTAAACTATTTAGTTCAGCTCGTTGTTTACATTTGATACTTCCGGTCCGGTAGAAACCCTGTTCTCGTTGGTTATCACGTCTTTCCCACGACATCCCGTCATTTCATTTAATCTATTAATGACAAACTCATCCACTTTCATACACCAACCAGCGTTTATCTTATTATTCCAAACAACTTTTAACACACATAATAAGTCCAAAATACACCATACAAAAATCTGAATTCATAACATGCTTCAATACCTGGAAGTTGCGCATCCATGCACACACACACACAGGTATTTACGAACTCACAAACACACTACAGTTTGTAAGCATCTTTGCCTGTTAAACAATTTTACCATTGTGTAGAAAACATTGCTTTAATGCTCATTGTACAATTTGATAAGACGCACTTACAGACATTTTGTTTACCAGAAATAACATATCTTATGCTGTCAATGAATCAGCGTTGTTCATGCAAATTTAAACTCAACCTTCTGGGTACGTTTGTAACTTTTTGCCATATAATGCAACTCAAAAGTTATCGCTGACTTAAATTATCTGTTTTGATTTCACGAATAATCAGTGTTCATACATACACATTTAACAAAGCCATCAGTTTTATTTTTAACAATATTTTAACCCAACCACGATACAATCAACCTAGCCATAATGTCTGCTCGACCCAGGTTTAAATTGTTAACTCAGAATACCAGTGTCGCCCAAGCGATGTATGTATTAAGTAGTTCTATGGTGAATTACAAACCTTGTACAGAACGCGGGATGTTTATCAACATGAATGTATTACCGTTTCTATTTTTGTGGACCATTACAATGGGAGGATCTGATCTTAAGACGCATTTCATGTTAAAATAATAAATGGGCAGAAACTCTACCTACCAAACTGGAAGTCCTGTCCCCAAACCGGAAGTTCCGCCTACCTGTCAATCAATCATCCAAAGTGACAGAATATGCCCTATATTAACTACTCGGGAACAAAGAGACCTGCACAGTTTGCCTGATGGTAGGAGGGCAAACAGATTGTAGCATGGATGTGAACGGTCCAGGTTGTTGTCAGCGCACCAGGCTGCCAGGCGCTTGACCTCCTCCCTGTAGGCTGACTCGTCATTTTCACTAATCAGGCCTACCACTGTGTTGTCATCTGCGAACTTGACGATGGTGTTGGAACTGTGTACAGGAACGCAGTCGTGGGTGTAGAGGGAGTACAGGAGAGGGCTCAGCACACAGCCTTGTGGAACACCAGTGTTCAGGATCAGGATGGAGGAGGTGAAGTTGTCTAACCTGACAGACTGGGGTCTGTTGGTTAGGAAGTCCAAAGTCCAGTTCTAGAGAGAGAGGCTGATCCCCAGGTCATGGAATTTGTTGACCAGCCTAGAGGGGATTACCGTGTTGAATGCTGAGCTGAAGTCTATGAATAGCATTCTCACATAGGCGTTGGTTTTGTCCAGGTGGGTCAGGGCAGAGTGTAAAGCTGTGAAGATGGCGTCCTCTGTAGATCTATTTGAACGGTAGGCAAACTGGTAGGGATCCAGTGTTGGGGGGAGGCAGGACTTAAGGTGGGCCAGAAGCACTTTCGAAGCACTTCATGATTGTGGGGGTGAGTGTGACAGGTCGGAAGTCATTCAGGCTGGACGCACTCGACTGCTTCGGCACTGGCACAATGGTTGTGGTCTTCAAGCACATTGGGACATCCGCCTGAGTGAGTGACAGGTTGAAAATGTCAGTAAAGACCCGGCCAGCTGCCCAGCACATGCTCTGAGAACACACCCGGGGACGCCATCAGGACCAGCAGCCTTGCGTGGATTCACCCTGCTCAGTGCAGACGACAGTGCGGTGGATAGTCTGAGTGGGGGTCGTCTGGGGGGAGTTCAGCTTTAATGGCTGACTCTTTGTTGTCCCTGTTGAAGAGTGCGTAGAATCTTTTTAACTCGTCAGTGAAGGAGACATCGCTGGCTGTGGGGGTAGGTTCTTTGGCAGGTAGTCTGTGATCGCTAGGATGCCCTGCCACATGCATCGGGGTTTGGACTGGTTGTTGAAGTGCTCCTCAATCCGCAGTTTGTGGTCACTTTTAGCCATCTTGATGCCGCTTTTCAGGTTGGCCCTGGATGAGCTGTAAGCCTCTGCATTGCCGGGTCTGAAAGCAGCGTTGCATGCCTTTAGCAGTTGTCGGACCTCTCTGTTCATTCACAACTTCTGGTTGGGGAAGGTCTTTATTATTTTATAGGTGGTGACATTGTTGATGCAGATGTTGATGTAATCCAGAACGGAGAAAGCGTATGTTTCAATGTCCATATGGGAGTCAAGGGTGGCTTGAGTGGCAAACAAACTCCAGTCTGTGTGTTGAAACTGGATGTAGAAGTGAGTCTGATCCTTCTGGCCACACTTTGACTGTCCTCACTGATGGTTTCACATGTTTAATGAGTGGTAAATACTTCAGAAGTAGGAATAGTTAAAGATGGTCAGTCTGTCCTAGGTTGGGGAGGGGAATGGCTTTGTAAGCCTCCGGAATGTTTGTGTACACATACATCTAGTGTATTGTCCCCGCTGGTGGGGCAGGAGACATTTTGGTGGAATTTGGGAAAAAAAAGTTTTCAGATTTGAATGGCTGAATTCCCCTGCAATCACAAAAACATCATCCGGGTGCTCCGTCTGCTGTTTGCTAATGGCAGCCTGAGTTCTTTCATTGCTAGTTTAGCATTAGCATCCGGGGGTACGCAGACTGCCATATCTTATGGTAATACCATCTATAAGAACTCTCAATAGAAGTAAGTACAGAGACAAAACAATGTTGGCACAAGTTAGCGTAGCCAGTTCAGCCAGGAAACCCGAGTGGTAATTGGTCAGCAACTCATCAGCTAATTCAGGATCACTATTTTCACATGTCAGATTGCAACCTGTCTATATAACCATCAGGTTACTCACTCAGTCGGTTGTTGAGCTTGTACCAGCATGCAGGTGCACGTTCCTGGAGTCATTTTCGCTGTCGTCCGTGAATTGCATGGAATTGCATGGCGTGCTTTTCTGTTGGGTATGGGGGTTTTCGTCTTCCTCCTGGAGTTGGGTTTCGTTTTGCTGCCTAGTGGTAGCGCTGCCATGGGGATCTGTCACAAAGGGTCTTCGGTTTCCTGCTGGAGGACACCAGTCGGGTTCGGTGTTCGTGCAGTGACTTCGACCACCTTCGTAGGAAGATCTCCTGAGAAAGTGCTGGATCTATGGGTTCTCCGGGTTGAAGCCGTGCTGCAGTTCAGGGGCAAATTCCGACGTCGGGGAATGGTCTGCTGCTTCAGCCTTTGCCCTGGTGCCTTGGGGCCTGCATCGTTCCCGATCCTAGTGGTTGGGCGTACTGCTGGCAGTCAAGTAGTGCGGTGGCTTCGGTACGGGTGTTAAGACGGTATTTATAGAGGCACAAATGCTACAGATAATGCATGGAGGACGATTTCATCCGATATTCGGCTACCAGCTCAGTAACCTTAACTGTGGCTATTCAAAGTTCTGAACGTTTTGTTATGTTAGCACATGCACGTTTGTCAGCTCGTATGTATGTACGCACTCGACGACTACTTGCTAGGTACATACAAACTCTGTTCTAACTACAGTAGCTGTGTAGGTAGTTTGAGTGTGTGAAGAGCAGTGTATTTGGCAGTTTTTTGTTCATTTTAGTCATTACATTTATAATTATGTAGGCCTTGCTATTTACAAATAACATTTAATATATATACCAATATATTCACTAATTCCGTTCTGACAATGCTTTTGGAGGAGATTAGATGCATAACTAATTATAAATTGGTAGAATTCCTACGCATGCTACACCTCAAACACGATGCATCCGCAAAGGGTACTCCTAGTACTGTATGTCTGCATCATAACACACTGTTCTTTAGAAATTACTGAACTTCCGTTATGCATTCGTAGCGTGAAAATATAGCTACATTTTGGTGGGGGTGGCAGACAGTGATGGGAGACCTCAAGTCGTACTCTGGCTAGATTGGTGTCTGATCATAGATTTAACACGTAGGCAATAGCATCATTCAGGAAGGGAAGATTCGATTGATACTGTCACAGGATACGTTTAGGATGAGATGGTGTACCCATCCGTGTAATCACGTGATGTGTTTAGAAGCTACAATATGGGGATATTATTAGAATGTCAGGAATTGTCGCCTTTATTTCGCGGGACTCATGTCACGGGGGGCTGCAATGGTGCATAGTATTCACATGATGTCATTTATGTCTTATGGAACTGACCGTATTGTAGGACTGTGTTTTATTGACGATGTGCTAACTACTGCAGTTGCTTCGGTTGGTGTCTTCAGTTCTGTGAACGGATTCTGGCTGTGGTAGGCTACACCAAGGCCGAAGCAGTTTGACGTTTCCAAGCATAACCTGCCCGTTTCGCATCTGCGACCTCAGCCCCTAGAGGGCCATCCGATTTCACTCGTTGTGACGGTCTTTCTTGAATGAATGGCATCCTGCGGAGTGTAACGGAGTGCAGGAGTTAATGTGAACGGGGCTTCATGTCTAATGTGCAGGATGCAGCTGTATTTGTCATATTTGTGTCGTTGCGCGGCTGGTCTGTCTGTGTTCTGTGTGTGTATGGATTCATGTGTGTGCATGTATGTTCGTGTGCGTACACGTGTGCATGTTGCTGCACCGTATCTGTTCATGTTTGAGTATTGACTGTGTTTCCTGCAGTTGTGCTGCATCAGGTGTGCTACATCGCTACATCTTGATCTGGTCGTTGAGTGCTCCTGGACTGTCTGTGTCTTTGTAGCAGGCGCGCAGGTTGTTGCCTGGCTGGCGTCTTCGGGTGGGTTTGATCCAACTGCGCTTCTACGATGTGGTGATCATTTGCTGTGCCATTTGTCTCTACGGATGCTTCCCATGTGGGGGCTCCCGCTTGCTGTACACTGTTTCCATGCAGTGAGTGGCATTGTGTTTTCCTGTGAAACTCTGGTGTTCTTGTCATGTCCACTCAGTTGTTATCCTTTCAAATGTGTTTGGTACCTCAGCTCTCTCGGAAGAGCTGGGGCTGTGCTCATGCTGTGTTGGGGATTTGCAGGGGTGTTTCTGGGATCTTTGATTGTGCAATTCGATCTTGCTGTCTTATCCCTATGGAGCATACAGTCCTCTCGATCATGTCACCCTAGCAGTGGCATACGGCAAGTGGTGTCATGCTTGCAGGGTGGAACTTCCAAGTTTGCGTATCATGTGGCATTGGTATGCAGGTCTGGTGCAGGGGTTGCATCTTGCCAGATTGATCAGAAATATCTTACTATTATCAGGTTGACTGTGTCTGTGTGGTTGTCCGCATTGATGTTACTTCCGTATTGCTGTCTATCCTTGCTCTGCATGTCATTCTCTTTTCTGCAATTCCCATTTCTTTGCACTGTTACTGGTTGATGCATTTGTTCTTTTGATTCCATGTCTCTCTATACGATGGTGGCGCCTGCTGGTGGCCGGGATCTGCTGTTCTACTTCGGTGCCGGCGAGCCCGACACGTTCCGACGTTGCTGTGATGGGAGTTTCGATCTGGAACCGGGTGTGGACTCTCGGTCATGTTACTCCGGAAGTGACATACTGCAAGTGGTTGTCTTGCTACCAGGGTGGAGCTTCCAGGTTTGCGTTGTCATGCGGGATGGTATGCAAGTTCCGTGCAGGGATTGCATCATGCTGGCCTGATCGGATTCATCTTCCTATCCAGGTTGGGTTTGTGTCGGTGTTGTCGGCTGCACTGACATTATTGCAATCGTGGTCTATCCTTGCTCTGCATGTCGTTCACTTCTGCATTTCACATTTAATCCTTTCCCTATTACTGGTTGATGCTTTTGTTCTTTTGATTCCATGTCTGTCCCTGCGATGATGGCATTGGCTGGTGGCCGGGATCCACTGTCCTACTTCGTTGCTGGCAAGCCGATGACACGTTCTGGTTGTCATCCCCGATCTTCCTGCTCTGCTGACGTCAGAAGTTGTCTCCGTCTTCATACTCCATGTTCGGCTCATGTTGCCGCTGGTTGCTGCCCGATTCCTGCGTCGCTTCAACCCGCCTGGTCATCCTATTTTTTATCTGCTGGCGGTGCAGTTGATCTGGATTCCTGCTAAAAACTCTGGCAATGCCTGTCTGCATGTCTTGACCTGCTGGTCATCGTCCATGCTACCTGTTGCTGTGGCCGAAAGCGTGTTCTCTCTACTCATCACCTGGCACGGCTTGAGGAGGTCTAGCCACCCCTTGGAGTGCGGGTCCTCTCTAGGTTTCTTCCTAGGTTGAACTCCTAGGGAGTTTCCTAGCCACTGTGCATCATGTCTGTTGTGCTTGCTCTTTGGGGTTTTAGGCTGGGTGTATATAAACGTTCGTGCCACTGCTGATTTCTGGGCCCTGTGGCTTAATTGCTTTGTTGTCTCTCGTGCTGGGACCACTATGTCGGATGTGCGGTTGTGTTGTGTCGTGTCCCTTGTGGTGTGTGTCATTGCATGACTACATTGGGTGGCAGGGGTGTGTTGATTGTTGCGGGTTGTGTGTTGCTTGTGGTGACAGGTCATATGCAAGCACTTGGGCTTGTCGGGTGTTGGGGGACTGACTTCAGTCGGGGTCATCAAGTATGGGTGTGTGTGATGTTTCTGAGGGCAATGTATGGGTAGGTTTATTAGGTTTATTCTCACCTAACAAGATGGCTGGTCCATCTTGCTCCAGCGAGGCACATTGCGGTGTGTTATGTGAGAATGAATGCTCGGTTTGTGAGCATTTGTATGGGGATGTGCCGCTAAGTAGGTTTATTCTCACCTGACAAAATGGCTGGTCCATTTTGCTCCTGCGAGGCACCGCATGGTGTGTTTAGTGGGAGTTAATACTCAGTCTGAGAGTGCTGTATGAGTGATGCGCCGCCCAGTAGGTTTATTCTCACCTGACAAGACGGCTGGTCCATTTTGCTCCTGCGAGGCACCTTACGGTGTTTCATTTGGGAATAAATACTTGGTCTGAGAGCGTTGTATGGGTGATGCGCCGCTAAGTACATTTATTCTCACCTGACAAGATGATTGGTCCATTTTGCTCCTGCGAGGCACCTTGCAGTGATTTCATGTGGGAAGAAATACTTGGTCTGAGAGCGTTGTATGGGTGATGCGCCGCTAAGTAGGCTTATTCTTGCTCCTGCGAGGTTCCCTGCAGTATTTTAAGTGGGAATAAATACTCAGTGAAACACATGTCTGAGTGTCGGGCAGAGCCGGTATCGACAGGGTATCAGATGGCTCTCCGCTGTACAATGTAGTGTCTGGCTGTGGTTTTGCAGTGTTGGGGGATCGGTACTGCATACCTTGCTCATTGCCATGGGAATTGCATAAATAATAACAAGGTATGTTATTGTGGTAGTATCGTATACATGATCATGTGATGGCAATGAGTTACCCTAAACGAGCAGAACCTAACACCAAGACTTGCACGTACAGGGCTGTACATAAGTTCTCTAATAAATGGTTAAACTCATATGTGGTGTTTTCTGTCTGAATTAGCGGTTTAATTTACTTGCAAGGAGAGACGCGTCAAAAGCTTACAGAATAAACCTGTGAGAAATCTCTGAAATATAGAACAGTCAAATTATTCATACAGTTAAAACGGGTGTGGTAAGACTGCTCATTAATTCTCTAAAGACAACATTTGTTAACTTATCCTTCCTACCCCCCTGTTGTGTGTCTTCCCCTATCCTGTCCTAAAACCCATTGATCTGCATCTTCCCCCATCCTGACAAAAGGTTTACATTTACCTCAACACCTCATTCTTCCTTTCCCACAGTTACAGCACAACCAACATTCCTTCTCTTATCTAAACATGCGGACTCAGTACTTTAATCAGTAACTCCTTCATACATCTATAGAATTAAGAATACATCAGCTAAAGAAATTCCCTAACACATAACAACAATTGATGTAAACTCCAGAGGCAAGTAAAAAGGCCTGCATTTAATCATCAGGTACTCCAGATTGGTTGAGCAGTGACTCCCGGTTAAGTTAGTGTTTGTACACCATGTTTTGTTTACATAAATGCACAGCCCACCTCCTCTGGTCTTGCTGGAGACCTCCTTAGTCCAATCTAAGGAGATCTCCAAAAAGACATCGTGCCCTTTCAGCTTAGTTACTTTGTCAGGTAATGTTGTGGTTAAGCCATGTTTCCGAGAAAATCATGACGCTGCAATCCATAATCCATTTTTGTGTCTTGATTCTCAGTTATATTTCGTCCATTTTGTTCACCAGTGACCATACGTTAGCGAGGAAAATGCTAGGTAGTGAAGGCTGATGGGGAGCTAGCATTAGCCATTAGCCTCCGGGCACCTCCAGTCGGCAATGTGAATAGCGTCTCCCGGGGCGTCTTCACAATCTCTGGTGGAAGTTGGAAGTTGTCAAAAACTCTTTCTGTACAATGTGCTCCAATGTCCAGGAGTTCTTGTTGGCTGTATAGTGCTAACCTGTACTGAGTGAATAAGCAAAGAACTATTAAGTAAATTACTGCTAATTTGCAAAAACTGGGTAGATGCTGAGCCTCGTGATGTACACGTGCCGCCATCTTGGTCTCAAGGGGTGTATGTGATCTGCAACGATGTTTAGGTATGCGGCATATTGACGTCCACATGAATGCCCGGACCCAGGGTTGCCCAGCAGACCATTGCACAGAGCTTCACACTCCCTCCACCTGCTTGTTGTCTTCCCACAGTGCATCCTTGTACCATCACTTCCCCAGGTAAACAGCACCCACGTACACGGCCATCCACATGATGTAATAGAAAACGGAACTCATTGGATCAGATGACCTTCCTCCACTGCTCCAAAGTCAGGTGGACAGGGTCATCATGGGCACTCTGACCGGTCTTCAGCTATGCAGCCCCATACACAGCAGGGTGTGATACACTGTGTGTTGTGACACATTCTTCCTGTAACCAACATTAACATTTTCTGTGACTTGTACCACAGTAGACCTTCTGTCGGTTCGGACCAGACAGGATAGCCTTTGTTGCCCTCGCGCACAGATGAGCCTTGGATGCCCAACACCCTGTCAGCAGTTTGTGGTTTGTCCCTCCTCGGACCACTGTCTGTAGGTACTCACCACTGCTGACCGGGAGCACTACAAGCCTTGTTGTTTCAGAGATGCTCTGACCCAATCGTATGGACATAACTATTTGACCCTTGTCAAAGTAGCTCAGGTCTTTACTCCCGGCTATTTCTCCTGCATCCCACGCGGTGACTACGAGAACTGATTGTTCGCTTACCATCTGATCTGCCCAGACCTTGACATGTGCCTTTAGAAGATGATCAACATTATTCACTTCACCTATGAGTAGTGATAATTTTCTGGCTCATCAGTGTATACACTGGATACAACAGCAGTATATGACTAGTCAGTAATGTATACACTAGATACTACAACAGAATTTGGCTAGTCAGTTACTATACACTGCTGTTTTCATGTCTCCCTCTATGCTCGTATACTTCAGCAGTATATGGCTGGTAATATACAGTATACACTGGATGCTACAGCAGTATTTGGCTAGTCAGTAACATTCTTAAGTCAATGGTAAACAACTAATTGCACAATCTGTGTAAGAATTGAGAAAGAGGCAGTGTTTGACTGCTGTTTTAATTTTTTTGAATTGAGAGAGATTACATTTTCAGTTGAGTAAGAGTAGTGGCACTTTGTGAATAGGTTGGGAGAGAAATGTGTAACATGAAGTGGTTTCAGGGGGCACGTTACACCAGCAGAACAGCAGAAGGCATCAGTTCATGCGGTAGCACAGCACATTTGGAGAGTCTGTTAATTCTCAACATGGTGTCTGACTAATCCTTCCCCCCTAGAGAATTGTTTCCTCCTTTGGTGTTTATCATTACATCTATCAGGCTCATATGAAAATATGATGACGAAGACTGTTTGAATAAAGACTTTCAAGATGTCAAAGTGCATCTCACATTCCCTTGTTCCTTACCACTAAGGGGAATTCACCCTTCCATTACTGTCCCTTCCATTTATCTATACTCGGTATGAAACATAGATATGTTCAGCTGTCCAATGTGAATTGATTTGTGAAATGCCCCTTTCTTCTCAAAGGTCATGTTTCACACAATAGTTAATTTTGATCTCACTCTCTAATTTTAGATACTATGCATGTTGTATGGTATAACCTGTTTTTGAGCTTTTTTCTCAAAACTCAAAAAATGGCAGAAGGCTTAATCTACAGTTGTGCTCAAAAGTTTGCATACCCTTGGAGAATTGGAAATATATGTCCCATTTGTAAAGAAAACATGAGTGAGCTGGCAAAACACATATTTTATTTCTTATGGGATTCACATTCAGCTGTAGGTCATAACAGAATGGTACAATCATAAAACAAAACATGGCAACAAAGAAAAAAATGAACTGACCCCTGTTCAAAAGTCTGCATACCCTTAGTTCTTAATACTGTGCATTGCCCCCTTTAGCATCAATGACACTGTGCAGTCTTTTGTAATAGTTGTCTAAGAGTTGTCTATAGTTGTCTATGAGGTTGTGACCATAAAGCTCTATTTTGGTCTCGTCACTCCAAATTACAGTGTGCCAGAAGTTGTGAGGCGTGTCAAGGTGTTGTTGGGCATATTTTAACCAGGCTTTTTTGTGGCAATGATGCAGTAAAGGCTTCTTTCTGGTAACTCATCCATGCAGCTAATTTGTTTTCGATTATCATCGTATTGTGCTCCTTCAAACAACCACACCGTCTTTTTCCAGAGCAGCCTGTTTTTCTCCTGAGGTTACCTATCGGTTTTTCTTTGTATCCCGAACAATTCTTCTGGCAGTTTTGGCTGAAATCTTTCTTGGTCTACCTGACCTTGGCTTGGTATCAAGAGATCCACAAATTTTCCACTTCTTAATAAGTGATTGAACAGTACTGACTGGCATTTGCAAGACTTTGGATATCTTTTTTATATCCTTTTCCATCTTTATAAGGTTCCATTACGGTGTTACACAGGTCTTTTGACAGTACTTTTCTGCTCCCTGTGGCTCAGTATCTAGCCTGCTCAATGCATCCACGTGAGAGCTAACAAACTCATTGACTATTTATACACAGACACTAATTGCAATTTAAAAAGCCACAGATGTGGGAAATTCACCTTTTAAATGCCATTTTCACCTGTGTGTGTCACCTTGTGTATCTGTAACAAGGCCAAACATTCAAGGGTATGTAAACTTTTGATGAGGGCCATTTGGGTCATTTCTGTTATCAATATGATTTAAAAAGGAACCAAACAACTGTGATAATGAATGGCTTCATATGATCACTATCCTTAAATAAAATAAAAAAAATTTGCATGATCAGTCTTATTTTCAAAATCAATGCCAAAATTTCTGCCAGGGTATGCAAACTTATGAGCACAACTGTATGTCTGTGAAACCAGCACTTAGAGGCTTTATTGCAGCTACACCATGAGGACAATTGGCATGGTATTAGAGGATGTTGCATATGACCTTCTGGGCCGTACAATTTCAAGGGAATTTTACGTTTGGACTGAAAATCATACGTATAATAATGAACTCCAAGACACACCAAAAGGGTTTCACCAGTTTCCTTGCAAAACCCCAAATTATTGTGAATGCTTAGGCTGATATACTTAGGGTATGTCCACAGTATAACCTTAGTTCCCTTTCGGTAGGTCACTTCAGTGCCACAATGGGGACGCACATGTCAAGCACATCCGTCAATACAAATACAAACACGCCTGATAAGCCCAACCTCCCACGCTACAAAATACCCAGCTACACCTGTTCACTGATGTTAAAACCGCTCTTCACAGCAACTAAAACGTTGTGGGGCCCTAAAGATGTGCCACCTCTTTCCCTCCCTCAGGAGACATAACACAAGGTTCCCTTTTGGATGGTCACTTCTTTGCCACAACGGGGACGATAAACGGTGTTGCAAAGACGGAGAAGTGGAATACTAGCGTAAGGGGCCGAGGCAACCCGTACCAAAAGATAGGCCATAGGAAAACCGGCTGCCAGCCCATCCGTCCTCCAAGCTGAAAGCAAGAAAGGTGCCAGGCCAGGGGCGGTGACATAATGGTACACAAAAAGGACACTTGGAAAAAGAATACATGGCCGCCATACAAAATCTCAGTAATAAACAAAACGTACCAAGAACACCCAGCGTCCATCACTTCCCTGGTGGAGTGCACAAAGTGTGCAGCGCAACCATGGAGTCACCGACTGCAAGAGAGAGCAGGATGGACAACCTGATAGCGTGTGGAAAATAAGTGCACTAGGCCGAAGCCAGGGCCACAAAATATCACTGTCTACAAGACACAACCAACAACCTGTACACGACAGCGCACTGCCACAAGAATTACCAATAGCAACAGTGGGATAGACCAGGGCCAGGCGTCACCATATGGCAATGGCCGCAAAGGGAACTGACACAAACATCACACTCCCAGGCCCTAAAATGCCAAAAATGGGAAACAAACCAGCACCAGGTCCTTACTCAAGGGCAGGTCGCAGCCCGAGAGAGAAGCCCACTAAGGGTCTGGACCAATAGGTTCAGCTCTCAGGGCAGTGGGTGCAAGAATTGACTGTAAGCTTGGGAAGCAAAGTCCTGCAGAATCGCCTGATGCTGACCGTTGAGCAGATGGACACACTCCGGAACCACAGATCCTTGGGCCGGGGTGCCACAAGGAGTGACAGACTGTCCAAGTGGACTCTACCCATGGCTGGATGAGATCCAAAGGTGGGAAAATGTGAAGGAGAGTCCGCAGTCATTGGTGAGAGAATGCACCCCTCCCACAGGAGTGCTTGCATCTCCCATGAAATAAAAAGCAAGTCACATTCCCTCCCGAGGCAAAGACATTGACGCCGAACCTCTCCCAAATCTGCATAACAACCGAGGGGAGAAGCCTCCATTTGAAGAGGAAGAGGCCGCCCCTCAAGAGTAGATCAGAGCTTAGGATGAGAAACACCACTGCTATCCTGTCGTCGGTCTTGCCGAGATATACTGGCCCAACAGGAAGCATCGAAACTACTGAAGGGCTCATGTAAGCTTGACTCTGCTACTACCAGCCAATCACCCCAAACAAAGCAGCACTGAGATCCCACTAAGTCCCAATGAAGCAGAGCTCCCCAGACCAGAATCAAGGAAACCCGACCGAAACAACCAAAAATGCTGCCATACAGAAAATGATGACTGCCTGCCTCACTATGACAACGTCAGTGATACCATGCTGAATGTAAACAAGTGGTAGCCATTACATTGGACATGCGCCGCAAACCACTTCGTCAACAATCAGAACCACTGGTGTAGCTATCGGGGGTGCAGGGGGTGCGGCTGCACCAGGGCCTGCGGTGGATGGGGGGCCGTGCTTGGCCTCTATAATAAATATTTTTTAGCATTTTTATTTTATGTTGTCTTGTTCTATGTGTTTATCTTAGTTAGATATCGGCTGTGAGTTTAATCTAGGCCAGGATCGGCTTCACATGCGTATATATCGCATTGTAACTTTTCATCCGAGGGGGCATTAGCTAACAAAAGGCAGCAGAAAACTAGCAAAGACCGCATAGGGAACAGAGGTAGTACAACTAAATCTGTATGCCGGCAATACATGTGATAAAATAAGGAGAACCTTCCCAGCTGAACCATGGGACAGAAGAAAATGACTGAAAAAAAAGAAAGAAAAAGACTGGAGACAGAAGAAAAAGACTGGGACAGAAGAAAATCTTCCAAAATGCAAACAACAGGAGAAGATGGTGAAACTAACCTACAAATGGTCCACTGCCGGGAAACGAAACGGGAGCAGAGCAGACAAACTGTGTCCAACACAGGGGCCCAAGATGGACTACAAATACAGCAGAATAATTCACAGATGAGAGAGGCTGGGCACAGCCGGCGATAGGAAATGCCCAAAGTGAGATGGCCCAGGACAGCGGAAGCACGTTCTGAGCCAAACACAAGAAACACACCACAAGGGAATCATTCAAGGTGGAGCAGAAACCGCACAGGCAAGGACAATGCAGGGAACACAACCACACAGAGCAAAGAAAAGCACAGAGCTCGGTCTCAAGAAATCAACGGACCGTGGAACACAACCTAGCAGTGAACCAAACTACAAACAACAACGCCTGGAGGGAATGTAACCCATGATGGATAGTTAAGTTGCCAAGAGTAGTGGATAGCAAGGTGTGCCAAGATAGGTAGGAAAACACTTTCCATGTTTCACTAGAAAAAAAGCTAGTAAAAACAGATTAGCCAAAGACAGAGGTGCATGAAAGGTGGTAAATCAGTGAATACAGGTGTAGCCAAGTATTTATAGCACGGGAGCTGGGGCTCCAGTTTTAATGTGTTCAATGTTTTTCAATGTGTTCATAATCTATTGGATAAGGTGATTAACTATCTTTTGCTTTAATTACTAAAAATGGGGGACATCATGCGGTCAACAACCCTCATTTACCATCATTATTGATTGATGGACATGTTCCCAAACAAATTAATCTGCCATCTTTTGACGTATGTTAAATGTATTTTTATGTTGTTTCCCTTGTGTGCTCTGTTTTCTATAGGTTGTACAGTTGTGCTCATAAGTTTGCATACCCTGGCATTGAGTTTGAAAATATGACTGATCATGCAAAAAAACTCTCTCATTTAAGGATAGTGATCATATGAAGCCATTTATTATCATAGTTGTTTGGCTCCTTTTTAAATCATAATGATAACAGAAATCACCCAAATGACCCTGATCAAATAATACATGAGGAAAATTTTGATGTACATGCTAGCGGCCTACACGTCTACATTGTCATAATGCGCGATTGGAATTATAGATGAATAAATCAGGGGCTATTTATTTATTTATTTTTTTGGGTCAATTTGAGATTCGTCGCCACAGCTGCGTAACAAGGTAATGGAACTTCATAAAGATGGAAAAGGATATAAAAAGATATCCAAAGCCTTGCAAATGCCAGTCAGTACTGTTCAATCACTTATTGAAAAGTGGAAAATTTGAGGATCTCTTGATACCAAGCCAAGGTCAGGTAGACCAAGAACGATTTCAGCCAAAACTGACAGAAGAATTGTTCGAGATACCAAGAAAAACCCACAGGTAACCAGGCTGCACTGGAAAAAGACGGTGTGGTTGTTTCATGGAGCACAATACGACGATACCTGAACAAAAATGAGCTGCATAGTCGAGTTGCCAGAAAGAAGTCTTTACTGCGCCACTGCCACAAAAAAGCCTGGTTACAATATGCCCGACAACACCTTGACACGCCTCACAGCTTCTGGCATACTGTAATTTGGAGTGACGAGACCAAAACAAAGCTTTATGGTCACAACCATAAGCACTATGTTTGGAGAGGTGTCAACAAGGCCTATAGTGAACAGAATACCATCCCCACTGTGAAGCATGGTGGTGGCTCACTGATGTTTTGGGGGTGTGTGAGCTCTAAAGGAATGGGGAATCTTGTGAAAATTGATGGCAAGATGAATGCAAAATGTTATCAGAAAATACTGACAATTTGCATTCTTCTGCACGAAAGCTGCGCATGAGACGCTCTTGGACTTTCCAGCACGACAATAACCCTAAGCACAAGGCCAAGTTGACCCTCCAGTGGTTACAGCAGAAAAAGGTGAAGGTTCTGGAGTGGCATCACAGTCTCCTGACCTTAATATCATCGAGCCAATCTGGAGAGATCTCAAACATGCGGTTCATGCAAGACGACCAAAGACTTTGCATGACCTGGAGGCATTTTGCCGAGACGAATGGGCAGCTATACCACCTGCAAGAATTCGGGACCTCATAGACAGCTATTACAAAAGACTGCATGCTGTCATTGATGCTAAAGGGGGCAATACATAGTATTAAAAACTAAGGGTATGCAGACTTTTGAACAGGGGTTGGTTCATTTTTTTTCTTTGTTGCCATGTTTTGTTTTATGATTGTGCCATTCTGTTATGATCTACAGTTGAATATGAGTCCCATAAGAAATAGAAGACGTGTTTTGCTGTATTAGAATCACATTCCTTGTTTTTTTCTTACATTAACATAATAAAAATAAAATCTAAATGAAGGCAAATCACACTGTATGTCTGGCATTCAGACTTTCCTAGAAACAGCAAATGTTAATCATTTAGCTATTGGTGAAAATGTACATCACCAACTTCCGTCTGCAGTCGTTACTTTGGGTTTTGGAAACCACGTTCTCAGACGAATCCGTTTGGGCAGAGACAAGGGGAAGTTTTCTGTAAAAGAGTTCGCCGGGAAATTACGCCAGTAAAAATTCCATGAACTGATGAGTTCAACGGCATGAGCTGGTTAATGCATTTTTTTTCTTTATGCTTCCAATGAATAGAAACAAGTGAGAGGAATACAAATATATAACAACGCATGGAAATTTCAAACGCACTTTCACTTTTCAAGTTATATTGAGTATCAAGTCTAAAGTGCCACAAATGAATAACAAAAATTCTAATAATAAACAAATAATATGACATGAAATATTCCTACTTTATTCCAGATGGTATTGTTTTCTTTACCTTATTTTCTCTCTAGTTAACAGTTACTATAACTGAAGCAAGGCCATTAACGATATTCTAGCATAATTCATCTATATTAACCATGAAAGATCTAGTAAATAACGAAGTCTAGAAAGGGAGTTTCTGATCAGACGAGTTTACCGTAATTATTGAAAAGGGCGAAGCCCGGCCGCAAGTCGACCAATTGCGTCCAGTTTGTCATATAGCGTCAGACAGTTGATAACTTAACTGCTAAGAAGTCCATAGCCAGTTTGTCGATTAACTGCAAATGTTAATCAAACGTCAGTAATGTTGCGATTAGAAAACAATACGATGTTACAAATAAAAATGACATATCTATAATGTCGGGAAATAATAATGTTGTTACAAATAAAAATGACATCTATAATCACGGAAAATAATAATGTTGGTCTTTTTGTTGAGTAAATTCGTGCTAATGTTGTGTTTTTTAACTTGTTCGCGTCCAATATACTCCCATTCAATTATTTAGGAGGACTATTGCAGCGCACGTCCCATTGACTACGTAAGGTATCCGAAACCTATGTACTTTCATTTCTGTGACGTTTCACAACTTCCCAAAAGTGTTATTGTGAAAGAGAAAGATGCTTGCTTTCTATTGGGTGCTGTTACAGGGGGTGGAGCGTGACGTGCGATACAATATTGAAGAGAATTCTAGCCAAAAGATTAGTTATCCTACTGAAGTGAGGAGTTGAAGTGAAGTGGCGTTTACGTTTCGGAAAAAGGATTTTATAAGAACCCATTCCACGTACGTTTTTTCAAGCTAAATCTTCATTTTATTGAAAAAAGTCGAAGGGAAACATGCGCAAAGTGTTCTTTCTCGTGTTGTTTTTATTTGCCTCGGTCTACTCTGAGTCGGTAAGTACAACTGCACAGTACTGTATACGCTAGGCTATTTGTAAGTTACTGTACCTGTTAGTGATATTAATTAGCTATTTTCATTTACTTGAATCTCTGTTAATTTGCTCATTTTTCACCTTAGTTAGCTGGGATTGTTGCTAATGTTAGTTGGCCATACATACCCTACTAGTCTCTACGAATGTGTAGTTGGACAGCTAGTTAAATTATAACATTTGTATATAACATTTCCCACTAGTATATTCTGTTTAGTGGTACTGTAGTGTTTTCAGGATGGCTACATCCAATTTAAGGACTTTTAGAGTAAATTTGTGCAGCGTTTTACAACATGTAATTATATATGATTTAGTTATTGTCAGCTAACCAACGAATAGTAGCTATAACTTTAATTTAGCGGCTAACGAGACATATTTACTATATTTTGCTAACGTTACGTAGTTGTGCAGCTAACCTCTTTAGCTGGGATAACTCATTTTACTGTACCTACGGTAGTACAGTACCGTAGCTACATATTGCATTTGATGGCCACGTAACGCAGTCTAGCTAACTCGCACAGCTATAACGTTACTAGTTAACATTAGTCAGCTAATTAATTCGACTAAATGGTCAAAACAAATTGAATGAGTTAAGGCATTTCTACGTTTTGGCCACATTCAAGGTTATTATAGTTACACAAATCCAGCCCAATTATTGTTTTTAGCATATCCCACACCCTCAAGCAACTTGATCGCAGGCAACTTGATTGCAGCTACACAAGAACAATTAGGATTACTGTAGCTGTCTTGCTCAAGGACTGAATTTTCCATTTATCGGTCCCGGAATTGATCTAGAAACCTTTTCATTGTCAGATGCTCTAAACCAGTGTTTCCCAATCCTGGTCCTGGGGACCCCATGGGGTGCATGTTTTTGTTTTTGCCCTAGCACTCACACACATTCAAATTAAAGACTTTGTTAGGTTGATTACATCAATCAAGTGTGTAAGTGGTAGGGCAACATTTGAATCAAATGTGTGAGTGCTAGGACAAAAACATGCACCCCTTGGGGTCCCCAGGACCCGGATTGGGTAACACTACACACTAGGCTACCTGCCGACTTAGTGTTTGAATGGATGATGGACTGCAAGGCCTATGGTTATTGTAGGTCTCATTTGATTGGTTAGTAGAGCTGTATATTGAAGTTGGGGAGGGGCTTCAGTTAGTTGAAAATTGGACGCTTGTGGTGGTTTTCTTGTTGTAAGGCTTGGATTCAAACCGATAATGGTGCGTCTGTTAGGGTACCATACTGGTTGCGCCCACATCTGCAGCTTATAGCCTACTGTGAAATGCTGTTAAATGTCGCAATGCCTATATCCGCATTTGGATTGAATTGAGGCCCAGTTTCTTGTCAACCTGTTGCTCGACGCCATTGTATGAAGTGGGTTTAAATTATGTATTATTGAAAATGTGGTTATATTATTGTCGTTTGAGATAAATACTTTTAGCTGGCTGGCTAGACTGGAGTTGAAGCCATTCAGCAGACAGTACCTGCTTCTACTCATAAAGGCATTGTGTTCCCAGGGGGCTTTTGTTAAGAGCCATCACACTTTGTATGCATTGTTTGTGGTGTGGTTTTGGAAACCACGTAAATTTCATATCAGCTAGAATTAATGTTCTAATTGTAAATTGCAGGCCACCCTTTGTAAGGTTTGTGTTCCCATGCTGCAGTTTTTTACATTGTTTTGGAAGACACAGACCACCAACTGTGCTAATTAGCATTCTAGTGGGTTCCAAAGACCTGTGTGTTAGCATAAACATGGAGGATGTGTAACAAAAAATGTTAAACTACAGTAACACATTGGTTTCATATTTGAAGGATATGAGGAAAACAAAGGTCATAGGTTTAGAAAATCCTGTCATACCTGTTTCCTGACAACAACCTCATGCGGGTCTCGAGACTGCACGCATTTATTCATATTCTACATCTACTTAAAATGGAGTATCTGGGTTGTAGTTCAAATGTCAGTGGGTGACACTAAATTCTGAGTACACTAGGGAGAAGTGTATGTAGTCATAAGCATGTCCAACTGTTTCATAGGGCTCAAAAAGCAGGCTAGCTAGCTAAAAACTAGACGTCTGAAAGTCTAGTGGTTATGTTAAGCCAGACACCTTGAGGTCACTGGTTAGAATCCCAGAGCCGACATGGTGACACATCTTTGTGCCCCGGAGGAAGGCAATTGAATCTTTATGTTAAAACATCCACTAAATTACTTAAAAGTAGGCTAACTGTAAGCTGGCACAGTCTAAATGCTGGTACAGATAATTTATCTACCAGTGCAGCAAGTAGCAACTTCATAATTGATCTGATGATTTTTACTTTAACTAATCATATATTTTTTTTAAAGTTTTTTTAACTAACATTTTAAGTGTTTTTCCTCATCTTTCTCAACTTTCAAAACAAGTTGAAACTATGTTTTAGAATTTGCCCAAAATTCCACTGTGTGGTTTATGAACCTCTACAATATAGATGACTAACCAGAAATAGTCAACAGTAAAACAATACTGACAATCTTTTAGCAAGCAGTTTTAACTGAAGTACACTGACAACATCCCTTCTAAAATAAATGGACTGGATCTATTTTCCTTGTTTTTCAGCATCCCAAATAGACTTAACAAATCCATAATGAAATTCAGTGCCAACTACCTTCATTATGGTTGTTGTTGGTTAGCTGTTGCAGCCCTATTATCTAAGCTACTGTAGGTTGTCTAGTAGTTCTGACCTAATTACATTTTACGACATCCTTTAATTACAGCCCAGTGACTAGCCTACGAAGTTTTTGTTGACAACACATGACTGTGGTGAGGTTTGTTTCCACCGTTGGATCCATATCTTGTCACATACGCAAAAGGTGCGCAAAGGTGTGCATTGCAGTATTTACACATGTCTGTGCTAGTTAATTCAGCCTGTTGACAAAACAACTGAAAATTACAACATCCTGCCAACTTAATTGGAAAGAACTGCCACGTGCAGATGTCTCTGCTGCTGGGAAGTAGGAAGGGGCTGGAATGGAATGGTAATAGCCTACACCAGTGTGTCTTAATTCTAGTCCTCGGGACCCAAAGGGGTGCACGTTTTTGTTTTTGCACAAGCACTCACACACCTGATTCAAACTAAAGGCCTGAATATAGGTTGATTATAGGTCCTCTGCCACCAAATGTCCAATTTTCACGTACTTTGATATTTGTCATCTAGGGACCAAGGTCCTCAAAAGTTATATCAGCCAGGCCAGTATGTCAAAAAACATGGATGCTATTGACCAATGAACATGTGAGGGGGCGTGGTTTTGCACATATATAGGCACATCGCCTACAAGGATAATGGTATAATAATTCTACTTGGTACGGATGTTGACAAGGACCATATGGAAAAAATGACTGCAAGGATTTTTTTATCAACCACTCGGTGGCGCTATTGAGGTTTTTAGCAAGGTCACCATACTCATTCCGTTTGAGATACAGCCATGAATAGAGGTAGATAAGTCCTCCTCCTCACAAGGAACATATTTGGCATTGGCATTGCTTTAATGGTTTGGCGACCATTTTGAATTTGTGAAAAACACAAAAAAATTAACTCCTCTGGCACCAAATGTCCGATCTTCACACACTTTGATATTTTGCATCTATGGACGATGGTCTTCAAAAGTTATATCATTTAGGCCAGTATGTTGAAAAACATGGCCGCCATTGACAGATGAACATGTGCAGGGGTGTGGTTTTGCACGTATATGGACACATCTCCTATAAGGATAATGGTATTATGATTCTACTTGGTGCGTATGTTAACAAAGATGATACAACCATAATGACTGCAAATAATTTTTTATCATCCACACGGTGCCGCTATTGAGGTTTCCCACATTTGAAAGCTCACCATGCTCAACCCGTTTAAAATAAAATCTTGAAAAGAGGTAGATAAGTCCATCTCCTCATAAGGAACATATTTGCAATTGGGACCCATTAAGTTGGGCATAATGTTTTTTCGGCAATACTGAATTTGTGAAAAATGCTTCAAACCCTTCTTCTATAGCAGACCTGGGCAAGATAAGGCCCCCGGGCCGGATCCGGCCCATTGAGTAATTCTGTCCGGCCTGCGATACATCCAAAACTTTTAAAATAATACAAAATAAAAAATACCTGACGAGGTCCGCAGATTACATTAGTTTATTTACGGGTGCGTATTTATTTATTTTCAAATTAAAAGTCCCGTGGCATTCCCAGTAATAAGTACAGCAGTATCATACTGTCTGTTTAAAATACCTTTAAGTTGAAACAAGGTATTTGCGTTGCTATGATACGTAAGGACCAGCACCACAATCCACGCGCGGAAGATATCATTTGTACGTACTATACGCAATTGATGGCTAGCGACCTCTGGAAATGAGCCTAAGAAAAGTTGATAACGAAAGCAGGGTATTTAAAAAAGAATTGACGGGAAAATATTTATTTGTATATGTCACAGGTAAAGCAACTTGCTTAATATGTTAAGCTAATGTTGCAGTTTTTAAAGAGTACAATTTGCAGAAGCAATTCCAGAGCGAGCATGCGGAGAAACACAAAAACTGTCACCCGATGCTACAATTCAACAAGTCCAAGTGCAGATGCAGCCTCACTGATGAATATCTTGCAGCAGTACCGCACACTGCTTCAACAGAACCGCACACTGCTTCAACAGTACCGCACACTGCTTCAACAGAAATGACTCCTGACTTCACCTCATTTGTCAATGTCCGTATGAGGCTCTCCTGTTCATATTGAGTGAGTAGCCCTAAAAGTTGATTTCTTGGGTCTGGGCTGCTGGAATAACTGTCGTTAAAAGCACGTAGTACAAAAAATATGCTGTATGAAGTTAGACGACCGCAATTATACCAACATTTGCTTTGAGTGAAAATCTTCAGAAGTGATTTCATAGACTTATGGCTGCCCTAATAACTATTATACCTATATAACTGCTATACACTAGACCTTATGTAATAAACTTACTCTGTTGAGTTGAAAGTTAAGTTTTAAGGCAAATATGTGTTGCAACATTTCTGTTGAGTAATAACCCTAAAAAGGGATTTTTTAGGCCTTTGCCTGTCATAATAACAGTTGTTAACAGAAAGTAATTAAAAAAAACATTGTTAAAGTAAATTAAGTTTGATTATGAAAACGGTGTTGCATGGAAAATAAATATGCATAAATATAATATGCAAGTTAACAGAGTTAGCTATGTTGTGTGTTTTTTAGACATGTTGGTTAAAAAAGTAATCTGGCCCACGATGCACTCTGGCATTTTCAGTGTGGCCCCCCCAGTGAAAAATATTGCCCACCCCTGTTCTATAGCATCAAATGACCTACATTACGTGTGATTACATTTGGTACACATGACCAGGGTTGTGAGTTTAGTTTATATGAAAGATGTTTCCATTTGGCCACATGGGGATACTAGGGAAAAGGAAAAACCATACATGTAATATTGTTTACAGCTATGGACATGAGTTGGATTTGTGTCCTATTGGAAATACTGCAATCTGGCTACTAATAACTTAATGCTGAAACCCGCTAAATGCTGCTTGCAGCTTTAATTATTATTATTATTCTCCAGGGCCATTTTCAGAGTCCCATAGCTCGGTCACCTCTGGTTCAAAACGCTTCAAACGTTGCCTAATTGTAGATGGCCAAGATCCAAAGGACCTTGGCCATCATGGTACCCATACTCCTCAAGGTGGCGCTGTAGCACTCAGTCGAATATGGAGAATGAAACTCATATCTCATGAACCGAATGTCGTAAAGTCAAGCAACCAAGTTCCAGATATGCCCTTTCTCATGTTGACCAAAAAAGTCTCTGGGGTCTTTCAAATCTGCCCCTTAGATTTTCCTTTATTTTGAATTTTGTGAAAAACTCGTTAACGACATCTCCTCTGAGACCGCTGAACAGATTTGCATGCTGTTTGGTGTGAAGGACCTTTGAACCATTATTTTAAAGAGTTATATAAAGAAAACCGATAACTCAAACAATATGGCCAAAATCAGCGAATGAAATTGAGCTGGGCGGGTCTATGTCTTTAGAAGTCCATTAATCCAAAATGGAATACCAAAAAGCTACGAAACTAAACATAGCTGTCAATGTGTCTGCCAGGAATTGACAGAAAAATCCTGAACAGAAATACCTCTTGGGGGTGCTATAAACATCACCAATGTTTCGCACGATTTTGCCATTAATAAAAACACACAAACTACATCTCCTCCGAAACCGCTGAACGGATTGGGTGACAATTGCTGTGAAGGACCACTGAACCATTGTCTTATATAAAAAAAAGCTGATATCTGAAACAATATGGCCTCCATTTTACTTCTGTGAAGAACTCGTTAACGACATCTTCTCCGAAACCGCTGAACAGATTTAGATGACAATTGGTGTAAAGGGCCATTGGACAATTGTCTTTAAAAGTTATATAAGAAAAGTTGACAATTTGGTCTTGATTTTTACTTTTGTGAAAAACCCCTAAACAACATCTCCTCCGAGACCGCTGAACAGATTTGCATGCCGTTCGGTGTGAATGACCTTTGAACCATTATCTTTAAAAGATGTATAAGAAAAGTAGAAGTCTCAAACAATACTGCCGAAATCAGCGACTGAAATTGAGATGGATGGGTCTATGACTATATAAGGCCATAAATCCCCATGGGAATATCCGACAACTACGAAAAGAATCATGCCTATTAACATCTATGCCACAAATGGACAGCAGAAGTAAAGTACAGAATGACCCATTGGGGGCGCTATAAACCTCACCAATGTTTTTCATTATTTTAACATCTTAAATGACATCTCTGAGACTATTGAACGGATTGGCATGCCATTTGCTGTGAAGGATCTGTGGACCATTATCTTTAAAAGTCTATTAAGACAATTGATTCCTCAAACGATGTGGCCGCAATCCGTAATTGAATTTGATGTAGTTATGGCACAATTTATATAAGGATATAAATCATAAAAGGCCAGGAATGAACCCTGAAAGGTACGAACAGCTAGCTCTCATGGTGGCGCTATAAATCTCACTGATTTTAAGAAATTCACCAAAAATCAGCCAAATAAGTTAGAGACATGAAACATTCTGGAGATTTTAATCACTTAATGAGGTAACTGAGACACTCATTGTTTGCAGTTGTTTTAATTGATGGTGCCAAGGATTCTTCAGTTTAGCAAGCGAAACCCTTTCCCATTCAAAGTCAATGGTATAAGGAATTCAACCCGGGTGTCATCATTTTGGCCACTGCGTGTGCGTGTGATGCTAGAGGAAGAGGATTTTGGCTGTCACTCAGGTGGCTAGCAAACTCAAGGCTATGTGGCTAACGCGGGGTGGCTAACGCGGGATGGCTAACGCGGGGCGGCTAACGCAATGTGTCTAATGCTAGGTAGCTAACACAAGATGGCTAACGTCTTTGACACTTTGCACCTATACACAATGTAATGGCTTTATAGCAGCTGTAAATGTCACAGATGCTAAGATATTCACTGAAATTCTGCCATACAAGTTTAACACAAAATTTCCTGCTGAAGTTAATCAGTACATGTATCTTTGATACTTAATGTAAACAATCTCCACTTTCTCAACCCCCTGCCCCATACACCCCCCCAACACACATTATTTTCTCTTTCAACACACAAAAACACATCATGGTGTGTCTTAGACACTTGATTTCCATCATCTCCTCTGTCTCCACAACCTCCCAAACACATTCTTCTTTACACCCATTCGCCCTCCTCCCTCCACATTATCGCACACACATTATATTCTTTCTTCACACACAATCCACACTCTCCTCCCCCCACTCCTCACCAAGACACACTCTCTGCTCCACACACACATTCCTACCTTACCCTTTACTCCCTCCCTCTGAATACACTTTCTCTCATCTCTCTTTACACACTCTTATATCTCCACATAAAATCACACACACATTTTCCTGACACTCAGCATACAGACATTCCTATTTATTTCCAAAAAACCACCCTCCTCTCCCACAAACACTATGTCCCGTATCTCTACACACAACACACACGCACACACATTCTCCACTCTGCACACACATTGTTTGTGCTGGACCGTGTAAACGGAGCCGGCCAAGAAGTGCAAATGTCTCTTACTGATTGAGTGACTGACTGACTACCCCTCGTTAAATAGCGTAGCAGTTACAGACGTGGACTGCCATACAACCAACCGGTGTTCGAGCCTCGCCACAAACTAAAAAATTATGCATTAGGATTTGTTCACAACAAACAAAAACTTCACTGGCTATAACCTTCAGTAGCTATGTTATAGTAAGCCGAAAATAAAACTATTTTCGGTTAAATTGTGACTATTTCTGGTGGAAGTCGCATCTGTGTATGCTTTTTGGGGTAATATAGATCACAACCCCTTGCGCAGTAAAAGAGGAGGGGATCAATGATTCTCTTGTCTTTTCACTTGACAAAATAGTCAGTTATCTTCACCTATATTGATAGTTATTGTATCCATGTCATTCACGAATGAAAGAAAAACGAAAGTTGTTATACCATGAAATGAAATAGCTTTGGCAGTGTGAATTTAATCTTCAGTCTCGCTAGCAATCGTTCAATTCTTATGACTGTTCCAAATAGTAAGTAGATACTAGTACGCCTATTACTGGCTAATAAAAGCCATACAGTTCATAGACGCTATTTGTGGTGGAAGTAAACTTAATAGGAAACATTAGTCAGTTTAACACAATGCTTAATGGTGTCTTGCTAAATATTCAAACTTGGCGTGATGTTATGCATGTCAAAATGATCTAATGTCAAGACGCAATTTTATGACGAGGTAGTAGGTCCCAATAGGTCCCAATACTAGCGTAGTAGCTTACTATATACAAAAAAGCACGTACTTCACAATCATCCGCGTAGTACGTACTTGTAGTATGCAATTTGAGATTCAGCTATTTGAGATTCAACTACGATTTCCTCGTAGTTCTCATAGCGTCATTGTTAGCTATTCAACTGTTTATTGTATGGATGACCATCTACTGTAATCTTTGTACAAGAGTACACTTTATTTCCAGTAATAAACCTTCTGTTGCCCACGTTATTTCAGCAAAATGTAATGGCTGGGATAATAGTTGAATTTGGAGACTATATGGTGGTGCACTAACACCCAGCAGGCCCTGTGGTCTAGTGGAAACATCCCTGATCTTGAATATAATGACCGTGGTTTGATTCCCGTCTCAGACATTCCAAATTTTTACTCTCAGAAATATTTATCCACTCTGTACTTTTCAGCCGTCGCACAACAATATATACAGTTGTGCTTATAAGTTTGCATACCCTGGCAGAAATTGTGAAATTTTGAAAATATGATTGATCATGCAAAAAATGTCTTATTTAAGGATAGTGATCATATGAAGCCATTTATTATCACATAGTTGTTTGGCTCCTTTTTAAATCATAATGATAACAGAAAGCACCAAAATAGCCCTGATCAAAAGTTTACATACCCTTGAATGTTTGGCCTTGTTACAGACACACAAGGTGACACACACAGGTGAACTTCTCACACCTGTGGCTTTTTAAATGTCAATTAGTGTCTGTGTATAAACAGTCGATGAGTTTGAGCTCTCACGTGGATGCACTGAGCAGGCTAGATACTGAGCCATGGGACGCAGAAAAGAACTGTCAAAAGACCTGCGTAACAAGATAATGGAACTTTATAAAGATGGTAAAGGATGTAAAAAGATATCCACCGCCTTGTAAATGCCAGTCAGTACTGTTCAATCACGCATCAAAAAGTGGAAAGTTTGTGGATCTCTTGATACCAAGCCAAGGTCAGGTAGACCGAGAAAGATTTTAGCCAAAAGTGCCAGAAGAATTGTGCGGGATACAAAGAAAAACCCACAGGTAACCTCAGCAGAAATACAGGCTGCTCTGGAAAAAGACTTTCAAGGAGCACAATACGATGATACTTGAACAAAAATTAGCTGCATGGTCGAGTTGCCAGAAAGAAACCTTTACTGCGCCGACAACACCTTGACACGCCTCACAGCTTCTGGCACACTAACTTGGAGTGACGAGACCAAAATAGAGTTTTATGGTCACAACCATAAGCAATATGTTTGCAGTGGGGTCAACAAGGCCTATAGTGAATAGAATACCATCCCCACTGTGAAGCATGGTGGTGGCTCACTTTTGGGGGTGTGTGAGCTCTAAAGGCACAGGGAATTTTGTGAAAATTGATGGCAAGATGAATGCAGCATGTTATCAAAAAATACTGGCGGACAATTTGCATTCTTCTGCACAAAATCTGCGCATGGGATGCTCTTGGACTTTCCAGCACGACAATGACCCTAAGCACAAGGCCAAGATGACCCTCCAGTGGTTACAGCAGAAAAAGGTGAAGGTTCTGGAGTGGCCATCACAGTCTCCTGACCGTTATATAATCGAGCCATTCTGGGGAGATCTCAAATGTGAGGTTCATGCAAGACGACCAAAGACTTTGCATGACCTGGAGGCATTTTGTCCAGACAAACACCACCTGCAAGTATTCAGGGCCTCATAGACAACTGTTACAAAAGACTGCACGCTGTCATTGATGCTAAAAGGGGCAATACACAGTATTAAGAACTAAGGGTATGCAGACTTTAGAACAGGGGTCAGTTCATTTTTTGCCGGTCTGCGTAAGCAGAGCCAGCCTAGAAGAGTGAATGTCTCTTACTGACTGACTGACTCAGTGAGTGACTGACTGACCTACCTTGTTAAATAGCGTAGTGGCTAGAGAAGCAAACCTGCAAGCTATAGGTTCTGCGATCAAATCTCCTCACAGTCAAAGCAAAGTATGCATTTATATTTGTGATAGTCAAAAACGTTGCTGGCTATAACCTTCCGTATCTGTGTTATAGTAAGCCTCAACTAAAACTGTTTATGGTTATACAGTATTGCCACTATTTCTGGTGGATTCCACGATTCTCTCGTCTTTTCACTGGACGAAGAAGTCAGTTATTGTCACCTAGTGATGGCCATTCAAGGCTTCATTAGCGTTATTTTAGCAGCAGGATATTATGCTGGCAGCACTCAGATTTTCTTTATCACAATAAAAGCCATAATTGAAATGTATAAGGCAATATAGTTAACAATATAGTCTAGTCTGTGAAAAAGAACATACAAGAATAACATTGGAACGGACATTAAACATAAAATGTACAGACTAGATTGTTAACTATATTACCTTATATATTTCAATGATGGCTTTTATTTTGGAAAAGAAAATATGAGTTAGCACTGCTAGCATAATATCCTGCTGCTAGAAGAACGTTAATGAAGCCTCGAATGGCCATCACTATCGTCACCTATATTGATAGATACTGTATCAATGTCATTCACAAATGACTAATTAGCTGTTAAAACGGCCTGTGGCAAAAGAGGATTTGTTCAGGATAGACAAAAATGTCTCTGGCTAAAACCTTCCATAGCTACGTTATAAGCCTAAAATGAAACTGTTTACTGTTATATTGCAACTATTTCTGGTGGATTTTCGAATTATATCTTAGGCTTTGTGCCAGATAGACAAACACTTTGCTGAACACACAATTGTCTCGTCTTTTCACTTGACGAAAAAGTCAGTTATCGTCATCTATATTGATACAGTAGTTATTGTATCAATGTCATTAGCGAATGGCTAATAAGCTGTTAAAACGGCCAGTGGCAAAAGCCATACAGTTCATAGATGCTATTTTTGGTGGAGGGAAACTTAATAAGAAATGTTACTTAATTTAACACAATGGTTAATGGTGTCTAAAGAAATATTCAAGCTTGACGTGGTTAATGCGTGACCAGATATAATTTCAAGAGGCTATACCGACACTCGGCAGGTGTTTAGCTTGGTGGCTTAGTGGTTAAAGACACAGCCTTTCACCTAGGCGATACGGGTTCGAATGTCGGGAGGGCAACAACGCTCAAAGCTTTTTATTGCGTACCGGCTGAATTAGGCTTGCCTGGTTTCTTGTTTCTTTGTTGCCATGTGTTGTTTTATGATTGTGCCATTCTGTTATGACCTACAGTTGAATGTGAATCCCATAAGAAATAAAAGACGTGTTTTGCCTGCTCACTCATGTTTTCTTTACAAATGGTACTTATATTACCAATTCTCCAAGGGTATGCAAATTTTTGAGCACAACTGTATCTCCTCTGTAGTACATATCATGATTCTTATATATTTAAGAGAATAATTGTATTACGTGACCTTTTTATACTGTTATTGTTTTCTAAAGAAACAAACCAGCCATGGTCTGATTGGAGTCAATGTTTTCATTATAGGTAGGCTTTATCGCTATTAGCTAGCCATCTACTGTAATCTTTGTACAAGAGTACACTTTAGTTCTGTTAATAAATGGTCTGTTATCCACGTTATTTCAGCAAAAATATAATGACCGGGGTTAAAGTTACATTTGGAGACGATACAGAGCTGAAGGGAGTACCAGCAGGCTATGTGGTCTTGTGGGAACATCCCTGAACTTTAATATTAAGACCCCGGTTTGATTATCCTCGCAGACGTTCCAATTTGTGTCTCTCAGAAATATTTATCCAATCAGTACTTTTCAGCCATCGCACAACAATATATATCCACTCTGTAATACCATGAATCTCATATATTTAAAAGAATAATTGTATTACGTGTCCCTTTTTATTGTTTTTTTAAAGAAACGAACCAGCCATGGAGTGATTGGAGTCATTGTTTTCATTATAGGTACTGAATAGCTATTAGCTATCCATCTACAGTAATCTTTGTACAAGAATACACTTTCTAGTTCTGTTAATAAATGTTCTGTTGTCCACGTTATTGCAGCAAATATGTAATGGCTGAGGTAAAAGATGCATTCCCACTGTTTAAATAGCGTAATGGTTAAAGACAATCTGCCACATAGAAAGCCAGGGACAACAGTATTCATCCCTTCTAATCACAGGCCGGCTGAACTAGGGTTGCCTGGTTCCTTTTCTGGTTTCAAGGTCTTTTTGTTTGGTTTTGTTTTGATTTCCTCTTCTTCGATTGGACACCCTGACTCCTAGCGGCAATGGGCATTTTTAAATAGCAAACAATATTTCTCTAGTGAGAGCATGTAATGAGATGCTTACTGTGCCCCGCTTGGCCCCCTGAAACGCTGCTCGCAGCTTTAATTAGTCAGTATGTTATGGGATGTATTCATCCTGCCAATTCTGTTTCAAAACATTTATGTTGCAACTCAAAGTTTCTATTGGATCAATTCTGTTTTCAAGTTAGATTTTTTCTCTCGCCAGTGTAAACGAGTGTTTTGATGGTGACTAACAGTGTAGTCTGTAGGCTTCATGTGATTGCTGTCCACCACACTAAGTTCCAACTAAGCAGCCTTGCACAACCGAGAGATGAATCTGTTACATTCCTCAAAACCATGCAGACTGCCTCTTTCATTATCCTATTCTGCTGTGTTTTCCTGTGGAATTTGACCTCTGCAGACCTTGACCGGCCCTCTTCGAGATTTCGCACACTTGGACGGGTCTAAATGGACAGGGTCCTTTCATTAGCCAATCTTCCCAGCTAGTGGACCTGATGCTGTCTTAACTACACTCGGGCGACATGCGCTTTTGCTTTCTCAAGAAAAATGCACTCTGATCAATTGTATGCTAGCCTTTACTGGGCCTAAAAAAATATATATATATATATATATATGAGGGGAGAATGTGTATGCCTATACGTGGATGGCTTTTTAGCCCAACTACAATGAGCCTCATTCCTGTCATTCAACTGATGTTTTAAGTCTAAGATTATCAGTGCAGACTTAAATGCTTAGTGTATTTTTCTTTTGTGTTTTCTTGTCAGCTTCGTGAATCTCTGTTCCTATATTCTGTTCTGTCATTCTAGCATAATTTAGCATGGCCTACCACATTTGTTTGTACTGAGACTATAACATTACTTTATCTGGAGTTAACTTAGACAAAACAGGCTTGTTTTTTCATGTGCTATACAACTTTTTCAATTGAAAAGAAAAATATTTTCTTTTGTGTGTGAATACTATTGTTAACACAAAGTTATGTTTCCTGATCTGTAAGACTGGTGATGTTTGCCCTAAAAATATAGCCATTACTGGGCCTACAGCTGGACCCATTTGTTATGTCTTGTTGGAATGCAGGTTTTGAATTAAGCGTGAGACCATTTGCACTAGAATGAGCCTGTTTTCCCCCCACGTTGTTTTCTCTATAAAGAAAAAAACCATTGAATTCCCTGTGAAAGGCTGTGAAGAGAAATTATAAAAACTTTCACCAGGATGTAATAATGGTTTCTGCATTGCTGTCCATTGAGCTATAAAATCATTTTGGAGGGTGGAATGTTGGCACTGAGAGAAGGGGTTTTGTCCAGTGCTTGAAGAAGTTAAAAAAATGTTTTCCCCCTCTACCCCTACTTTGGCAGCTGAATGTCATTTAGCAGATGTTAGTGCATTTCTGAGTTGTTCTACATGGAAAAGAGATCTTGCTGGTTAGTGGTCAAATACAATAAATAAATTATAGGTTGAAGCTGGTAACTGGTATCTTCAGTTACAAGGAGAGATTTTATAAGACACATTCTTCAACTACTTTGGATCAAAGAGGAATCTTCCAAATTTCAATGTTTGATTGCTCCATTAACTAATATAAAAAGTGCATGCCGCCATCTTGGCTCTTTCAAGCCTTCTCTCATTCATTGAGACTGATGAATGTCATCACATGTGGCAAGACACCCACGTGTCGATCAGTGACAACATTTTTGAAAGAGACAAAGTTGCGGAATATATGCTACTGTTAGTCTTTGGGGTCACTTAGAAATGTCCTTGTTTTCCATGAAAACATACATGAAATTAATTTGAATATTTGAATAGCAAATACAGCAAAATGAATAGGAAATATACTGATTGACAGGGTTAGAAGTAATGATTTTTAATGTGTCTTTTGCTTTTGTCAAAGAATCCTCCATTTGCAGCAATTACAGCTTTGCAGACCTTTGGCATTCTAGTTGTCAGTTTGTTGAGGTAATCTGAAGAGATTTCACCCCATGCTTCCTGAAGCACTTCTTACGTACCATACGGTCAAGCTGCTCCCACAACAGCTCAATAGGGGTTGAGGTCCGGTGACTGTGCTGGCCACTCCATTATAGACAGAATACCAGCTGACTGCGTCTTCCCTAAATAGGTCTTGCATAGTTTGGAGCTGCACTTTGTGTCATTGTCCTGTTGTAGAAGAAGATTTGGCTTCAGTTAAGCATTGTCCACTGGGTATGGCATGGTGTTGCAAAATGGAGTGATGGCCTTCCTTTTTCAAGATTCCTTTTACCCTGTACAAATCTCCCACTTTACCACCATCAAATCAACCCCAGACTACTCCACCATGCATGACAGATGGCGTTAAGCACTCCTCCTGCATCTTTTCATTTGGTCTGCGTCTCACAAATGTTCCTCTTTGTGATCTGAACACCTCAAACTTAGATTTGTCTGTCCATAACACTTTTTTTCCAATCTTAAACATTTTTTAAACTTTTCTTTTTATTGCCCAGTCTAAGATATGGCTTTTTCTTTGCAACTCTGCCTTGAAGGCCAGCATCCCGGAGTCGCCTCTTCACTGTTGACTTTGAGACTGATGTTTTGTGGGAACTATGTAGCCTAATGAAGCAACCAGTTGAGGACATGTGAGGCATCTGTTTCTCAAACTAGACACTAATGTATTTGTCCTCTTGCTCAGTTTTGCACCCGGGCCGCCCCCTCCTCTTTCTATTCTGGTTCTGTGAAGGGAGTAGTACACAGCATTGTATGAGATCTTCAGTTTCTTGGCAGTTTATGTAATGCGGAAAACGCAGACAGAATCACGGAATTTGGTAATAAAATGTAATCAACTGTACAACATGGAATATTGCAGAATATTCCATAATTTGGCGGAAATGTATGAAAAAATAATCAAAAGTAAGCCTGTTCATTGTAGTAACCTAAATTATTTCATAATTGTAAAATTACTGATCAGTAGGCCTAGAGAAATAAATCTGTTTTTGGATTGGGTTGTATTGACGGGGGGGTGGTCGGTCGGTCGGTCGGTCGGTCGTGCGTGGGACCCTTACGCCATTTCACAACATGGCTGTCACTTTGAAAAACATTTCAAAGAGAAGTCATCAAAAAAAAAAAAAAATATCCGTAAAATACGTGATGACCACTAAAAGTCTAAAGCCCATGTGAAGAACAAGGAAAAGCACCGTGTTAGCCAGAGCATGCGTCTTCAAACAACCATTACTAGTGCAAGCGCATCAGCAGATTCAAGAGGAGAATTAATCAGAATTTATTCAGGAGTTTGTGGCTGTGTGCGCCGAGTCTGACATTCCCTTAGCAAAGCTAAGAAAGCCATGGTCGTGTCTAGTGAAGCATTGCATACAGGGAAAAAGGGTTGCTTCGGTCAAACTCACCTACCCCGTGTTTTCGACCAGCATATGAACAGCCTATTAATAACCGTTGCGATAGCCTATATTTACATTCTGCAATGTGAATTATTGGCATGCAAATTGTGATAGCTTTTTCCATACTATGAGCTATCACGGTGAAATATCGCGATGTGTAACGTCAGCAGCTGTCTGCCTCTGTATGGTTTTACAACCCAATTTCCCAAAATTTTGCATAAAATGCAAATAAAAACAGAATGCAATGATGTGCAAATCATTCATCCCTGTATTTAATTGAAAATAGTACATAGACAACATATCAAATGTTGAAACTGAGAAATTGTATTGTTTTTGGAAAAATACATGCCCGTTTTGAATTTGATGCCAGCAACACCTTTCAAAAAAGTTGTGACAGGGGCATGTTTACCATTGTGTTGCATCATCTCTTCTTTTAAGAAGCGTTTGGGAACTGAGACCAAGTGCTGTAGTTTTGAAAGTGAAATGTATTCCCATTCTTGCTTGATTATATAGGATTTCAGCTGCTCAACAGTTTGGGGTCTCCTTTGTTTTTTCGTTTTATAATGTGCCAAAGGTTTTCAGTGTGTGACAGGTCTGGACTGCAGGCAGGCCAGTTTAGCACCCGGACTCTATTACAACAGAACCATGCTGTTGTAATACGTGCAGAATGTGGTTTGGCATTGTCTTTCTGAAATAAGCAAGGCCTTCCCTGACAAAGATGTCGTCTGGATGGCAGCATAGGTTGCTCCAAAACCTGTATATATTGCTCAGCATTAATGGTGCCTTCACAGATGCCATGTGCTAATGCACCCCCATACCATCACGGATGCTGGCTTTTGAACTGCGCTGATAAGAACCTGGATGGTGCCTCTGCTCTTTAGTCCGGAGGATGCAGTGTCCATGATTCCCAAAAAGAAATTGTGAATCATGGACACCGCAAATTTTGATTTGTCAGACCACAGGACAGTATTCCACTTCACCACAGTCCATCTTAAATTAGCTCTGGGCCAAAGAAGGCGGCGGGATTTCCGGATGTTTTCTATGTAAAGTTTCTTATTTGCATGTTAGAGTTTTAACTTGCATTTGTGGATGCAGCGACGTACTGTGTTCACAGACAATGGTTTTCGGATGTGTTCTTGAGCTCATGCAGTGATGTCCACTACAGAATTGTGTTTTTAATGCAGTGCTGTCTGAGGGCCCTAAGATCACAGCCATCCAATATTCGTTTTTTGGCCTTGTCCCTTGCGTACAGACATTTCTCTGGATTCTCTGAAGCTTTTAATGATATAATGTATCAGAGATGATGAGATCCCCAAACTCTTTGCAATTTTATGTTGAGAAATGTTATTCTTACATTGTTGCACTATTTGCCTGTGCAGTCTTTCAGTGGTGAACCGCTCCCACTATTTGCATCCCCAGTCTTTCAGTGGTGAATCTTTACTTCTGACAGACTGATCCTCTCTGGGATGCTTTTTTTTATGCCCAATCTTGTTACTGACCTGCTGCCAATTAACATACACACAAATTTTCCTTTTCCAGCCTGTCCCTGCTTTTTTGAAACGTGTGGCTGGCATCAAATTCAATGTGGATACATACGTTTTTCAAAGGGACAATAACATTTTTCAGTTTCCACAATTGATGTTGTCTTAGTACTATTTTCTATTGAATATAGGGTTTAAATGATTAGCACATTATTGCATTCTGTTTTTAGAACAGGGTTGTAGTTTGAAGAATGGATTAATGTCAAACTGTGGTCAACATTCATGCTTAACATCCTCAAAATACTAAATATACCCTCATCGTTGGCGACCAGCAGTGAAAAACATACTACTGTTTTGTTAATAATTTGGTAAAAATAGGGTTGGAGAAGTGTAACTTTTTGAATTCATAGACAGTGCTATGAAGTAGATGTATGAAGTAGATTTGCTTGGAGTCTGTATCCCCACATGAGTGTGCTCCCCCGCATGAGGTGCTCCTCCTAATAGTCGCTTGTTTCTTGTAACAAGTCGATCAGTTTCCGAAGATGTTATTCGAAATAATTTTTCCGTCTTTGGGGAGATCCAAGGTGTATGGGTCGTTAAAGACAAACAGACAAAGGAGTGGAAAGGGGTCGCCTATGTTAAATTAGCGAAGTAATTGGAATGCCCTGAGTAATTTAATCAGTGGGTCAACGTGAGTCACATTAGGGGAAGTAACCAATCAGCCTCTGGTGATAAATTGTACTGATACTTCGTATGTTGTGCCAGTGATGTGACCAATAACATGGCTTGTGTTGCGCTGCGACACACGGACAGCAGTTGGGTTACATGTGCTGTTGTGTAGATGCTGATCATTCATGTGTGGTCTATGTGAGTCGAGCCATATGCAAGCCTGTGTTTGCATAATGAAAGGAAGGTTCCAAAGTGAATAGTGCCTCTCCTGAGAATTAGTCCATTATGCCATCGACTTGGTTCAAATGTCAGTGAAGCGAGTGAGGCCAAAATTCATTTATGCTAAACTCTGTGTTAGGATGTAAGAATCTAAGTGAATGGAGTCTTTCAACATGGCATTTCCACTGTCCTACAACATTTGTGATATTGATTGACTGTTTGTGGATAGGATGTGGTGAATTTTTTCAGCTAGACTAGTTACCTACAATCTGTCCAGTTGAGGATTAGGTGACTGCTTCTAGCACTTTGATATGCCCTTCTGTGTTGTTTTCTTACTGTTAATTGAATCAGAAATAGCTGAATACATGGGAGATTCCGTTGTAAAACAATTCCCACTTGTAACTTATTTTACAAAACTAGCTGCACATACCATAGATTCATTTTTTGCTCTGTCCAATGGAACAAGTGTTTGTCAGTTTGCTGGCAGATGGGGGGATTTTGTTCCCCCATCCAGTCAGCCCTTGGTAAGGCAGGGCTTAGCTACCTTGTTAATCTATATGGTCTTTAGGCTCCCAGAGCCATTGTGGGCATCTAAAGTTGCAGGGCTGCCTTTGGTTTGGTAAAGGAGTAGGGGGTGGGGGTTGAATCAACCTACTTACGTAGAAAGATGAGAGCACCACATTTAGGAGATTATTAGTGAAGTGTTTAGAGAATTTGGTTGTTCATATTCTTATGATATCTAATGTGACGCTTGTCAAAGACTGCTTTTCGGTATATGAATGCCTGCCACAAATAGGGCTGGAACTAAACGGATAAAGCTGGAAATGGCATATACACCGATCAGCCATAACATTATGACCACCTGCCTAATATTGTGTAGGTCCCACTTTGCAGCCAAAACAGACTGCACTAGACCTCTGAAGGGGTGCTGTGGAATCTGGCACCAAGACGTTAGCAGCAGATCCTTTAAAGTCCTGTAAGTTGCGAGGTGGGGCCTCCATGGATCGGACCTGTTTGTCCTGCACATCCCACAGATGCTCGATTGGATTGAGATCTGGGGAATTTGGAGGCCAAGTCAACACCTTGAACTCGTTGTTGTGTTCCTCAAACCATTCCTGAACCATTTTTGCTTTGTGGCAGAGTGAATTATCCTACTGAAAGAGACCAATACCATCAGGGAATACCGTTGCCATGAAAGGGTGCACATGGTCTGCAACAATGCTCAGGTAGGTGGTTTGTGTCAAAGTCGCATCCACGTGAATGGCAGGACCCAAGGTTTCCCCGCAGAACATTGCCCAAAGCATCACACTGCCTTCACCGGCTTGTCTCCTTCCCATTGTGCTTCCTGGTGCCATGTGTTCTCCAGGTAAGCGATGCACACGCACCCAGGCCATCCACATGATGTAAAACAAAACGTGATTCATCAGCCCAGGCCACCTTCTTCCCTATCTCCGTGGTCCAGTTCTGATGGTCACGTGCCCATTGTAGGTGCTTTCAGCAGTGGACAGGGGTCAGCATGGGCACCCTGACTGGTCTGCGGCTATGCAGCACCCTACACAACAAACTGTGATGCACTGTGTTTTCTGACACCTTTATATCAATACCAGCATTAACTTTTTCAGCAGTTTGAGCTACAGTAGCTCGTCTGATGGATCGGACCACACGGGCCAGCCTTCGCTCCCCACGTGCATCATTGAGCCTTGGCCGCACATGACCCTGTCCCCTGTAGGGAACACCCCACAATGGCTGCAGTTTTGGAGATGCTCTGACCCAGTCGTCTAGCCATCACAATTTGGCCCTTGTCAAAGTCGCTCAGATCTTTACACTTGCCCATTTTTCTTGCTTCTAAACACATCAACTTTGAGGACAGAATGTTCACTTGCTGCCTAATATATCCCACACACTGACAGGTGCCATGATAACGAGATTCAGTGTTATTCACTTCATCTGTCAGTAGTCATAATGTTATGGCTGATTGTGTTGTTCAAAAATCACTTTCTGCAAATCAGTAGGGTATGTAAATATGATCTATCATACAGCACATGCAAACATGTCCAGAACTAGAAAGGTAAGCTTTAGTCTAATAACTTAACTGGCTAGTTGGGGAACCACAGAACAGGCTCAACTTCCGCTTTGGCTAATGCCACTCACTGCAGGTGATAGGAGAGCCCTATATGTCAATCCATGTTGTCAATCCAAGGCCACCATTTTACTTTTACTGTGGGGAGAAAATGTAGGTCTACTAGATTATGTGTGGTGCTTTTCACTTCTGTCTATCAAATGTCAAGGGTTCACACTTTAAATATGGTTTGGGTTTTTTTCTAGATAATGTGGAAGCCTATTAGTAAAAAGATAGTGTTATCACAAAATTACTATAGTGGTGTTTTGTGTGTTCTGTAATATTTAAATGGAAAAAACACCAGACATGCCCACATTTGGATTGTTTCATTTAGACCAACTCACGCAAGTTCTGGAATGTTCCATTAGCCGTAACACGCAATGATATTCAAACACAAAGTGGCTCTTACTTTCCATCTCCTAATCAGCTAGTCTCCAAAAACATTGTCCAGTTCAGTTTTATTTTGACAATGTCCTGTCGTCACACTGGAAATCGTAAGCATTCTGGAGTTAGCACCAATTGGATTTATGGGGTTTGATTGTGTGAAGACAAGAAGAAGGGGAATAGATGTTTCTGCAGCTGTGTCGGGCTTGATTTTGCCCTCGGGGTAATGACAAATTGTCTTCCACAGTCTCTGTTTTACATTAACTTCACATTTGAATAGATAACCTCTGAGAGGACAGTGAAACCTGCCAATTGTTTATTTTCCCCCCGAATTTCCTGTTTGATCATTTACCAAGGAGAGGGACAACTTGTTTTGACACGTCCCATAGAAGGTAACAGGGGGCCTATGATGAGTTATAAAATGAATGAAATGCCTGGTGAATGAGTACCGTTGAAGGCGTGCCCTTACATGCCAGAGTAGGATGCGTTCAGTTTGAAACCCAGTGAGGAAGTGGAAAGGGAGGTAGTGTCCATTTTAGAACTACAGTAATGCATACACTAATGTTAAGACATATGTATGTTTTTAATTAAGGCTAGTTAATATTCTGACTTTAAAGGAAACATGCTAAGGACATGATGACCTGATCTCAATGAACACCAGACACTGGTTGGTAACAAAAGAACAATAGCCTTCCCGTCCCCTTCAACTCAAATGTAATTTAAAGTAGGGAATAACTTAAAACTAGATCATTTGAAGTGAAGTATTTGGGAGCACAGTTGAACTACTGGGCTACACCGCTGAACACTGGCACACAACTGCTTTAGCAGCTACCCTAAAAAGATTCCATAATGTAGATTTGATTAAAACAAAAGACAGAAACTCTTCATGTCAGTGGCTTTCTTTCGTTCAATGAAACGTTGTGAAGTGGGTTTCCAATGCTTTCAGTGCTTTTTTTTTAATACATGTTTTAGGGGGGGGGTGATAGAGGAACAAAGCTTTAGGTTTCTCTTCAGCCTCCCAGCCAGCCTTGAGCAGCCACCCAGAACTGATAAAGAAAGGTTGATGTCTTTCAATTATGTTAAGCCTCTCGTGATTAACTTAATTTCGGTTGATGAAATTAAAAGCATTGTTTCGAGGGGATAGTGGGAGGACTTGAAGTGATGGTCTTATGTGCGACCTTTAGAGGACCGTCTCTGTTAGTGACAGGTTTTGTTTAGCCTGTATTAAAAGGTGTGCTGTAAGTCACGATAAAATGGTACAATACAAATAGCTCTGTTTAATCATAAACATAACTTATTGTTTACTATACAGTGGAGATGAGTCTCTTCCTGTCTTGCCTTTCTAGACAAAAAAAATGGTTGGGGGCCCATTCATTTCTTTTTAACAGTTTTTGCAAAGGTCAGTCAGAAGAATTAGGGACAACTTGCCTTGTTTGTTTTTTATTTACCTTTTGCCTCTGACAGGGTGACTACATTTTCAAACCCCCAAACCAGGACCCTTGTGTAACCGCACGTTAATGCACGTGCACATATATGCGCTTATGCACGCATGTTGGTCATCATGCATTGGTTGGTGGAGCGGGGGGACGCTTTGATGAGAATTGTTGCTTTGCTCCACAGTTCTACGCAGTTGTTTGTTTGGCTCTGACTCGTATGTCGAAACATTACAGTATTATTATTGTGGTGAAAACGGGACAATTTGGTATTGAATGTCGGAAACTGGGACATTTTAGTGTTTTACAGCTATTTGTCGGGACCCGGGACACCCAGTTTGAAACCGGGAAAGTCTCGGGCAAACCGGGACGTCTTGTCACCCTACTGTGACACCCTTTAGGTTAGTTAGTGTTAGTACTTTAGCAGATTAAGTATTTAATGTTATAAACAAACAACAGTTTTTATAGTATTTAACAGTGCAATTATTTGGGCTACTAAAAAGCATTGGCAATCATCAATAAACTGACAGGAGTTTAAGCCCAGAGCCATGGTATTCCTCCTTCTGCTTGAACTGTGGTTTTGGAGATGTAGCCATCTCCCAGCCTTGTTGTACTTGTCTTAGCATTGTGTCTCTAAGTGCTGTTTGTTTTGTTTGGCAGGTGCGGGAAACAGAGACGTGGATGCCCATGAAGACCACACGGGCTGTTTCACATGAAGAACTCATTTCGTCTGGAGACTCCTCCGACTCACCCAATGGCTCCGACTTTGCTTTTCTTGACGAGGGGCGCAACTCATTTGACAATGAGGACGATGAAGACGATGAGGATTATGATGACTTCTCTGGCTCTGGAGATGAAGATGGTTGGTTTTTGCTACAAAATTACTTTCTTTGCTAGTATAATTAATTGTTGGAGACATCCCAAATGATTAAAAACAACCTGATTATAATTTATTTATCTCTCATTTGGGATTTGAATTTGTCCATGTGAGAACCCTGACATTTGTCAGGTGTCATTTAGTGTTGTCTCATTCATATCATGTAGTGAGTGGTGTGCCATTCATATTGTCCTTCAAAAAGCGCACACATGTCTCTTTGGTAAAAATACAACATTGCAGTGTATTAGGTTACCTGCCATAACATTAATTTCATAACCAAATTCTGTAGATTTCATTACAAGATTGGTAAAGAATAGGGCATTTGATGCAGACATAAACAGGCTATAAGCTTCCATTTTCCATTATAATTACTTAGCCAGATCACAATAATTTTTATGACAACAATCATATTTAGATAGCAAAACCATAGGTTTCCAATCTGTATAAGGGAGTTTTACGCCGATGTTAGAAACTTTCTCAACTAATACCATGCAAATTATGTCTGTTTCAGTCCGTTAGGATGTCTAGCCCAGGGGTGCAGCAGAGTATTTGACAGATCTGCGGAATGTTATAGGCGCAGATAATTTAATGAAAGTAAAGTAAGTGATCGGAGTTGATACGACAAATACAGCTCCGGATAAAATTAAGAGACCACTGCACCTTTTTCTTTCCTTTCCAAAAAAGTTGAAACGGAAAGTTTTGAGTGAGGAACAGAAGCGTTCAATTTGCAGTGGTCTCATAATTTTAATCCTTCTGTTCCTCACTCAAAACTTTCCTGTTCGACTTTTTTGGAAAGGAAAGAAGAAGGTGCAGGGGTCTCTTAATTTTTTCCAAAGCTGTAGACAACTGAAACATGTTTGTTTATTAACTAATAATGTTGCAAAATCACATAACATTGCATTGCAAAACGATTAGTTAATAGACAAACGCGTTTCAGTCGTCTGTCATATCAACTCTGATCGACAAAAGAAAAAAACACACAAGTATGTGTAAAATATTTTTACTAATATTGTCAAACTTGTTTTTCTATCCAAATTTTCTTAATGGATAATACGCATTAAAATATATATAGAAAAAAATATCTATTGGCCCATTATATTTCTTATGTTTGAAAATAAAATGAATCATCCTTGTACACGTTTAACTAAGTTAAACAACTGAGCATTGAAACACGTTTTGCTACGTTAGGAAAGCCTACATAATACTTTTAGAATGAGCTATTTCAAATAACTAACCTATAGTAATATGGGGCGAGGGGGTGAAATGTTACGATGCGCAGGAAAATGTTATTGTCATTGCTTTGCAGTTGCATTTTGTGAAAAGTTATCATTAACAACATTGATTTAGTCGTAGTTCCAAAGCTGAACACAACTGCACTGCTCTGGGTGCATTTTGGTTTTAAGCCAAATTAAGCAATTATTTGGAGGAGCCAAATTGTCGGATTTGCTCCAGAAAGGTGGAGGTCAAAAGCACGAACACCACAAATCTGAAGAACCATCTCTGGATCCACCATGTGTATTCTTACAATGTTACTATTATAGTGACTTACACTATAATAGTAGCATAAAATTGACAATATAGACAAATCGTTAATTGCAATTATTTGTGTGACAATTAATTGGCAACTACAATGTCATATTTGTGACAGCCCTAGTTGAATATATGTTGTTGTCACATTTTTTGCATTGCGGAATTGTCAGAATGCTGTTCAATGAGGTTGTCACAGGAGATTGTGGGGTAAGCCCAAGATGTGAAATTGCCTTGTGTCTCTAATAAAAGCTTTGTAGATCGGTTAGTCACAATTTAGCCATGGTACATTGCGGTTTTCATACTCTTGACCATGGCCCATGTCATATAGCAAATGTTTTTCTTCTGCACACGTGCCCTTTCTTGGCAGTTGTGCTGCTTTTTTCTCTAACAGTTTTCTGTTCTTTCTACAGTGTCAACTTCCACAATTAGAAACAGCAATACCCTAATTAAGGTAAGATACCTTCTCCTAATTAAACTGCCTATCATGTAAATGTGAAACAACAAATTGCAAATGTTTCCCTGGTTTTTAGTGTGAACATTAATTGCTGTGGGAGTGCAACCCTCAAAGCCCATTTGACATTTTAAGTTATTTGATTTTCATTCCTAGACTTGGTAGATATCGTTAACCTAATGCAACAAATAACTGAATATCCAAAGACCAATTGTAGATGCCTGTGAGTCTTACAGAGGGATTTCCAAGCAATTCAAAGTCTGAAAGATAATCTCCAAGTGGAGAATGTTCTATCAGGTTAATATTCATATACTGCTCAAAGGTCCATAGGGCTAAATATGTCGAATTCCACTTTGGGGGTGTACTACTGTACAGTCAGCACTGTAGAATAACAATGTTTTTGTCCATAGGGTGGCATAAACGACAACAAGATTCCAGACATTGAAGGACCCCTGAGGCCCAAACCCACAGTGAATATAAATGATCTGGTCAAGAAGAATGAGGTTTCATTAAATGGTGCTCTGAAACCTGAGGATACTGGGACCAACGTACTGATGGCCCATGCAGGGGAGGAGAGCTTTTTTTACAAGACAGAGGTCCTAGCAGGTGAGACAAACACACAGTGCAAACTATATTTTGGCTTGTTGAAGTTAACATCTCAAATTTGTTATGAGATATAACTTAAATACCCTTTGCCAAACTAATTGTGAAATAATCAAAACACATTTTGTAAATATTAATGTCCAGTTTGTTCTGCTGCTTGAAAAATGTAGTGTATGGTTTAAAATGGGACTAATAGTAATATGAATGTTTGTTTCAGCTCTGATTGCTGGTGGGGCAGTTGGGCTTATCTTGGCTGTCCTCCTCATTCTCCTCCTTATCTACCGCATGAAGAAGAAGGATGAAGGCAGCTATGACCTGGGAAAGAAGCCCATCTATAAGAAGGCTCCCACCACAGAGATCTATGCATAATGCCCACATTTCACCAGGCCTCCTGACTTCTATCCAGTGCCTCTCCTCTTGTCTGCTTGTAGTTCAGCCAGGATCTCCCAGAGGAAGAAACCCACACTAACTAGACTGCTTCTTGTCTGTCACCATGCACCCGGAAATGGTTCAGTCTGTACCAGAAGCAAACATTTTATAACTGTCTTTTGTTTTTTTATTTTTCACATGAGAGACCAAGAGAGGACTATTTTGCTGCCAAACAAGACAAAACAAATTGTTTTTCTTGCCCATGTAAAAAAAAAAAAAAAAGGTAAATTTTGCAGAGAAACTGCGGTGAAATCGTGACACCACCCTTCCATCCTCTGCTTTTATGACACTAACAAAGTGCAATGACAACGTCCCAGTAAGATGACATGGTACAAATATTGGTACAGATATTTATTTTCCTCCTCTCTACCTTAGTACCCATGCTTGTGTCAGTACTGGTGCTACATGAGTCTGTTACTGTGACATTTTCTTTTAACTTAATTTCTTAAAAATAATGATCAGAACTCACAATCACTTCCATTTTGATTAAAAGCCGTTTTGTCCAAAAGCATTTGTTGGTTGATGTGAATCCCAGTCTGGGAAAAATTACATGGTTCATGCATCCCTATCCGTATTCATGTAGCAGAGGCCACACTTGATCTTCCGGGGTGTTTTGTGGGTTTATTTGTATGGTATTCCTTTAAGGCAAATCACTTTGAACTCACCTAGATTCTACCTGCAGACAACAATGTGTATAAAGGAACAACACCGTGACATCCTATCGTACCTGATTTATGATCTCAGTTTTTATAATTATGTTAGGCCTTAAAAGTGATTACAATAATCAGAATTGTACAATAAGCTAATTGAATAGGTTATGGTTGATGGAAAAAAAATCACAAGCACAAGGTCTGTATGCTTCCAGGGATCTGTACATAGCCATTTTGAAGAAAATGTTTAACTTGGTACTTAGCCATTTCTTGGCAGATGTTTATTTACCAAATATTTAAATGCCAAAAAAAATCTCTTCCCAATACATTCATTTTAAAATAGTTACTGTAAATGCTTGGGATAATCGGTTTCTTCATGCCACAAAAGCTTGTAGTGAGAAACCTGTTAAACTACCAATGCTAGTACTAATGTTTTTTTCTTGTCTTCTCAGTGTTTTAGTAGATTACTGTTTTTTTTTTTTGTTTGGTATTAATTTAACTGTCAAATATTTTGCCTTTCAGGTTGATGGGGATTCCCCAAAAGCTGTTGTGTATGTGATTTTCATTTTTATATACAGTAGTTCAATATTTTCAGAAGCAAATAGTTTTGAAACTGTTTTATTTTTAAGCGTTTTTTATTTCTTGTAGACATTTTTACGCCGTAAATATATTTATATTTGTAGAAGGATTGCTATGTAATTGTTCAGGGGACGTGAATTTAGCCATGTCATTTACATGGGGGAAAATCTGCTGCTTTTTTCTCGCAACAAGAGATGTGAATCACCAATCGAGTGGAGAAGTCAATGAATCATTGATTTCTGCATGCAGGTAATGATTTTATTTGGAAATAAAGCTATTTTTATGCACATTAACATTTTAAATTGTTGGATCAGTCTCAGTTTTGTCATGTTCATGTTTTCTATTCTCAGATTTGTTTTTGTATTATATAGATATACTACATGCCAAGGCCAGCAGAGGATTGTCCGCTGGTGCGATCTTCGTCTAAGAATTCGTCTTGCATTATTACGCTCATGTACAAACTGACTTTTCTGTTGAATGGTTGCCAGTAGTTTCATCAACATTAACAAAATCATATTCGTTTTATTAGACAGTGTTGCATTATTTCTGGGACTCAATGCATTCCCTAGTTTCCCATCTTTGTCTGGATTTTCTTTTTAAGTTACCAGAATGTTGCAGCTTGATTTCACAACCACAGAATGGCCTTTTATCATGACATGAGAACATCTTTTTCATTATACCTCAGTGTACTGTAGAATACCAGCTGTTTTGAGGTTTACTGAAAAGATTGATTTCACCCCAAAACTGTTGGATGCTCTATCCAGCGGCATAATATGTACCCTGACAAGAAGCCTGACCGGCCTGACATAACTCTCTGTGGTTTTTATGTGTTATACACAGCCACTTTATTAGGTACACCTATCTACTATCAGTTAGGAAGCCCATTTGCCTTCTCTTAAAGGTTTGACGTGTTGTGTGTTCAGAGATGTCCTTCTGTACACCACTGTTTTTATTGGTGGCCTTTCTGTCAGCTTGAATGAGTGTGGTCATTTTCCTCAGACCTCCCTCATTAGTAATGTGTTTTTGGTTTATCACACCATTCTCTGTAAACTGGAGAGACCGTAGTGCCTGAAAATCCTAGACCAGCTGTTTGTGAGATGCTGGAACCATCACACTTGACACCAACTATCATACCATGGTTACAAGATGCTTCTAAACAGTGTGGTTTGAATCATAAATGCTGAATTGCTGATAGCCATGGTAGATATGTATATCTGTATACCATGGGTATGACATCACATATTTACTGCTCTAATTGCATTGGTGAGTTTGTAAGCACAAGGCATCTCAGGTGTTATACATATATTGCCAATATATTACGGCTAAGTGTTGTCCCCAGGCACTCTAATGCGTTGTGTGTAAGAAGAGCTATTAGCCATGGTATATTGGGCATACAGGTGCTGGTCATATAATTAGAATATCATCAAAAAGTTGATTTATTTCAGTAATTCCATTCAAAAAGTGAAACTTGGATATTATTTTCATTCATTACACACAGACTGATATATTTCAAATGTTTATTTCATTTAATTGTGATGATTAAAACTGACAACTAATGAAAATCCCAAATTCAGTATCTCCGAAAATTAGAATATTACTTAAGACCAATACAAAAAAAGGATTTTTAGAAATGTTGGCCAACTGAAAAGTATGAACATGAAAAGTATGAGCATGTACAG
>JACXGI010004249.1:0-55251 GCA_016801175.1 Esox masquinongy
CCGCCCTTGGCCCCGAGACAACTACTGACATGTCTTACATACCCCAACCCCGATGCAGCTAGTTATCCCCAGACTACAACACCTTTGGCTATCACACCACTCAACATGGGCTGGAAGTAAAGAAACAACGTGGGTTTAGTTGGGCTCCGTTAACAGTCACTGCTGTGTACAGTACACCTTCTATGATCCCACACCTCCAGGCTTCCTTATCATTCTGGGTAAATCGGGTTATTTTACTGAGATGAAGGCTATATGTCAACAGGGCTACTCACCTCTACAATGGGCAGCCGGTAGTCCAACTACTGGCTGTCGGTACAAATCAAACTTTAGTTTGCTTCATGTAAAGTGGCTCTATTGTAGGACCACACATTTACTGGCCTTAAAGGGACATTTCAGTTTCTACACGTTAGACTGAATTCTCCACTTTTAGTGTTATAGAATCGTCCAGACTTGTTTTTCTCCATCAAAGTTACATTCCTGTGCTTTGTTGGCTAGCTTGTTTGTCAAAGGACCCACCCCCCCAGAAAAAACAATCCTGCTTCAAAACAACCCCACAAAAAACTCTACAGCAGTCGCCTGTAGGCCCTTTATGGGCTATGTGGGAAATGAGGTCAAACATGCAAACAACTCAAATATCCCTTTATATTCTTCAGATGTTCATGTATCTTTATAATTGCATGTCCGCTTATGATTATTTTAGGACCGTTTGCACATTATGGTCAGAACAGGAACCATGGACTCTGGATAAACAGAAGGAATGTCCACTTTTTAGTAACCTGCAATGGGAAATAGTCATGCATCTAAATATAATGTACATATTGAATGGGCATCTGGTTATAATAAGTAGTTCTGATATTTTAGTTAGTTTTTGAATTTTTGCCACTATGGATCTGTTCTACACGTTTCAGAGAAATGTTGACATGTTTTTCGTGCAGATAGTTTTAACGAGAAGTTGAATGGTTTTGGCAGAGCCACAGGTATGGAATCTCCTAAGGTACATGGTTACGTATATTTATTAGCTGCATAAACCTGCAGTATATGTATTTACATTTCCCTTCCACTATCTTGTTTCTGTTGTTACACATATCACACAGAGAATATCACAGTATTTACTCCTAACAACACGCATGTGCGCGCGCGCACACATTTATATATAGACACACACACACATATACACACCAAATCTAAGAATGTACTTTTGCATGCCTTTCCACCTCCAGCCTCTCCTTCGTGGCAGGGGGATCTCACTCTTTCCACTGATGGTCCTCCTGTTGATTGTAGCACATTTTTTGATTGTAGCATCCACAATGTCAATTGCACACTCACATCATACAAGTCTACCGACACCTCCTCGACAAGGAAGACAGCAACTCATACCAAGTATGTATATTCTCTCTGTTTAGAAATGTACCAGTTTGTCACAGACTCATTTCAGCTACAGCACTTTGTTTACCATTAATTATAGTTTTACTGTCGGTGGTTTACGAGGCAGATCCTCAAGTCGTCCTGTAGCACAGGCAGGTTTTTGATCCAACCTTTATTAATCGTGCTCAAATGATGCTCGACTCACTTTTCTCCATTGGCTAATTTGGAACTTGTGGTGTGGTCTTCTTCGAAAGGACTCACAAGCTGTAGCAACTGTGACATGGTCTCATATGTGATTATTTACCAAACGATCAGTTGGGCATATTGTGGAATAAAGACCTGCATGTACAGGGGTCCCTGAAGACCAGGGCAGAGACTATGGGGTCTACTACTTCCACATCTTAATAGGTCATTTTATCTAGTGTTCTGTATTTTTTGAAATATCTCAGCATGATGGAAAAAATACCAGAAAAAAAAATTCTATGCAAGTGTTGCATGAGACCTGATTGTTTCTTTTTTTGCAGTTCTATGGTTTATTATTGATGACTGATTCTATTTCTCCTTGTTATTTCTTAGTTATATTCTTGCTGTTGGGAGAATTCTCTGTTAAAGGCACTGAGTCACTCCTTTGAATTACAAATCAACCACCACTATTAACCACTTAAAAAAAAGAATAAGTATCAAATATTGTATGTAACCTGAGAACAACCTTGACTGCTTAAACATTAGATTATATTTTTTAATACAAAACGTCCTGGCCCAGTATTATCTCTCAACAGGAAGGCAAACAGAAAGTTAACTTTTATATCTCATATGTTTTACTTTAGAATCAAATGGTTTCTATTGCCCGACCAGGATTGGATCTAAAGATATTCTTTCCCAATGCACCTTGACCACCAACCATCAGAGATTAAGTAATATTTGGTAACTTGCTAGATGCAGCCTTGCATGTCTTAGTTCACTTACAAACTATTTTCACCGTACTTTGGCAGTATGTCATTTTGAAAGTGGACCTATGTAGTCATGGATGATAGTTAAAAACAATGAGGTTATCAATTGATGAAGCACAATTTTTACAAGGGTTAAAGATGATATTCTTTATGCAATACAAAGCCTGACATTGAAAGACTTAAAACGCCTTAGCCCATCTGGACTTCTTTCTGTGTAAGTAGAAAAAATTGCACTAATTTATTTTTTGATGGTTGCTTTGTAATGCAATACTGCACTAAATATATATATATTCACTATACACTGGACTTTATCACAGCGTGCTGGTGTGAACAACACGCTCCTTTCCTCAGTTTCGGAGAAAAAAAAAAAAAGAACTGTCCTGCCTAATGCTGTACAGAATGCTTTCTATTTAAGGATATATTTAAAAATGCTAAGTGAAACAATTAGTGAAATAAAAATGACATTTTATGTACTTTTAATGCATCTGTTCTCTTGTGCTTTGTTCAACCTCTAATTGTCTTCCTGTTAGTAGATTCCAGGTAGTTGATTACAAAGGATCTGCTGTAGTTCTCTGGTTGTTTTATACGGACTGGATTCAACGTTTTGGTTTCCTTAATCCATTCACATCAAAACATCTGTGGCTTCTGTGTGTGTGCAATAGAAGCTGATTGAGATAAAATACTTGTGGAGAATCAGAAAGGATGTTTCACAAGTTAAACATACATTTTCTATGATTAATGGAGTATTTTTTTCACAAAAGGTCACAACATAATATACTGTCATATTTGGTTGTTTTTTAAAATACTGTATTCTTTGTAAGCCCCAATTTATATTTGAATGGAATTTGAATTACATGATCAAAGTTGTACATAATTCTTTAATTAATGTACGGTAGCAAACATTACAGTATATTGATCATTATAACCAACTGACTGAAGTAACATCACATCTATCAGGTTTCTCTGGGAGACAATGACATTCATTGTATTGGTCTCTACACCATTTGTATACTCTCACAACACAGTTAAAGCTGAAATCTGCTACGGAGTAAAAGCTCTGTTGTTACTGAATTTTTTTGTCGATGACATGAAAGAGGGCAGAGTTTTTAAGTAGCAATATTTGTTTTTTGAAGTAACTTTTGTGGTAATGCAAATTTAATTCAATGCAGATTTCAGCTTTTAACTCAAAACATATTTGTTTAAAAAAACATGACTTTAAATACACCACTGTTCTGCCTGGGGTTAGGAACCGGAGTGGTTACAGGGGTTCGATAAAACATGTAGCTTTAAATCGTGAACGACTTTCTGTAGATACCTTCCCCTCCATACATCCAAAGATTTTATATAAAAGCCGGACTACAGCAAAGACATAAGAACTGAGGAGGTATGAGACAGGAGTAATGAAGACAGGAACTGAGGTGGTACGAGAAAGGATGTAAAGTGAAGACAGGAACTGAGAAGGTATGAGACAGGAGGAGTCAACAAGGTGATAAGAGGCAGACAGAGAAAGAAAGAGGATGAGAATTGTAAAGAAGTCCTGATGACTGGAATAACAAGAATTATTGATATAATAGGAGACATGATAAAAAAAATATATATTTTGAGTGTGTGTATGCGAGAGAGAGAGAATGAGAAAGAGATTGGGTGTGTAAATGCACCCCCTGCAACCACTCCGGTCCCTGGCCGGTCCACGCGAGGTGTCCACATGAGTCGATGGGGAACCTCAGGCAAAGATGGTCTCCTCGCGTCGCTTCTTGGTGAGGATGGTCCCAGGCTTGTGCTGGGCGTCGGGGTGGTTGGACAGTTCGGGGGGGCAGGTGGACACGGGGCTCTCCAGGAAGGCCTGCTTCAGGTCGTAGAACACGGCCGAGTCCTCCTTGGTGAGGAAGGTCAGCGCCACGCCACTCTTCCCGGCGCGGCCCGTACGACCAATACGATGGATGTAGTCTGCCAGGGAGGGGAAGGGTCAGAGCATGAACGGAGGAGAGGACCGCAAACATGGGCAGCTGTGCAGAGTCTCTGCGACGAAAGAGGTACCAAACAGGTAGGCGGGTGACCCCGGGGTCAAAGGTCAAAGGGGCGGGCTTACCCTCGATGTTCTTGGCCATGTCGTAGTTGAGCACCATGGACACGTCGTGGATGTCGATACCTCTCCCAGCCACGTCGGTGGCCACCAGGATGTCTTTGGCTCCAGCCTTCAGGTTGGACAGAGCGAACTCTCTCTGCTCCTGGCCCTTGCCGCCGTGCAACGTGCAAGCATTGTACTGAGAGGGAGAAACAGTTAGACAAGGAGAACAGCCAATTTAATGCAGTCCGGACTCGTGGGATTACTCCTTTGGTTAAATTATACCTGGTGAACCCACTCGAGCACAGTTCAGGTATCAGGAGGAATTAAACCCAGGATATAAATATGTGCCAGGAATAAATAGCCTGTGGCCTTACCCCCATCTTCTCCAGAGACTTGGCCAGCACGTCACAACCCTTCTTTTGGTTGACAAAGATGATGATGGGTGGCTCGAACCCGCGGGCCAAAACCTCCAGCAATCTCTTCCTGAACGTTAAGAAAGCAAGGGACGGCTCAGCGTTAGCTACAGAGCCAGGAACAGGCATGGTCTGTGTAGTGTGTTTAGTGTGTTTTGTGTCAGAGCGTGTCACCTCTTCTCTCCCTCCCCCATGAGGATGACCTTCTGTTCCACTCTTTCGTGGGGTTTTCCAGCAGAACCGATGTACACCACGGCCGGGCGTCGCAGGTAGGTACGGGCCAACCTCTCCACTGCTGCCGGCATGGTCGCGGTGAACATGACCGTCTGAGAGACAAAGAAGGATCTCCGGTAAATTGTTCGTCATTGTATTGGTATCATTCTATAGCATCAGTTGTCATTTTCTTTGTATGTTTAAGAAATAATCAGGGATGGCCAGTTGTGCCCAGTTGCTGTTTAGTGAGTAAGTCACCCTATGTGAGTGACACTGACCAAATTTCACGCTTTGTACCAAAACGATCCAATTGCATGACGCTTTGCAGAGATAATCTTAGTGAAATTAGCTAAGTATTTGATAAGTAACAAAATAACTTTCACTTTAAGTACTTTTTAAATGAGCTACTTTTTACTTTCACTTGAGTAGTTTTCTACACAAGTAGTTTTACTTCTACTCGAATAAAAATTCACTAAAGTAAGAGTACTTCTACTTGAGTAGGATATTTAAGTGTTTTTTCAACCTCTGTAAATAAGGCACAAGGGGGTTGAGGTATATTGTCAATACATGACAGATAAGAAGTGTTCTAAGGCACAACCCATCTTTGAGTACCTGGACACAGCGCTTAGTCGTGGTATATTGGCAATATACCACAAACCTTTGAGATGCCTTGAAATCACCAACATAAAGCAGTAAAAAGTCCCTGGCATTAAACCTGTGGAATATGAGCTATCAGCATTCGGGATTCAAAGCTCCTGGTGATGGGTTTTGTCTCTCCCTGCCATTCTACTGGGCTGAATGTGTTGAACTCTCACCTGTCTGTACTTGTGTTTTCCCATTTCAAAGTTCATCTTCATTTTCTCTGGGTCCTCAGCTTCATCTGTGTCTGGCTTCTGATTGGTCACAGGGATGTACTCTAGGATCTTCTGGACATCAGGCTCGAAGCCCATGTCTATCATGCGGTCAGCCTCATCCAGTACCACGTAGGTACAGCGGCCCAGGACCAGGTACCGGTTCTCCAACACGTCAATCAGACGACCCGGGGTGGCTATCACTATCTGGAACACAAACACGCTTCAAATCACATTTACTCAAACATCACACGTTTCTTCATATTGGCACTAATGCAGCGTGCGTGTTGCTGTTTTCCATTGTCTGACCTCACAGCCCATTCGGAGGCGGAAGCCCTGATCCTCCCTGGAGATACCTCCGATGACAGCCACGGTGCGGATGCCCAGAGGTTTCCCAAACTTCAGCGTCTCCTCCTCGATCTGCTGGGCCAGCTCACGAGTCGGGGCCAGGATCACAGCATATGGACCCTGGTCCGAGTCCTCGATCCTATGACGAAGGGCGGAAGAGGTGGTGAGATAGGGGAAGCGTCTGTGGGTGACCCCCCCGCCCACCAGGCTGGCAAAGTGACCTCACCTGTCGTCCTTGGGCAGCGTGGTGATCCAGACCAGCAGGGGGATGAGGAACGCCGCCGTTTTACCGCTACCCGTCTCAGCCACGCCGATGATGTCACGGTTCTGCAAGCCAATGGGGATGGCTTGTCTCTGGATTGGGGTCGGGTCCTGTGTGGGTGGCCAAGAAGACGACGATGTGTTATTGAACGCCGCCGGCACTAAAGCGGCGCGTGTCTGTATGCCTGAGGGCTGACCTTGTAGCCGCAGTTGTCGATGACCTCCACGATGTGTGGGGGTAGGTCATACTCCTTCCAGTTCCTGATGGGGTTGGGGATCTTGCCGCCCTTGGTGGTGATGCTGTAGTCCTCCCTGAAGATGCGCCAGTCTCTGTCAGCCATCTCCTCTAGCTTCTTCTGAGACCAGTGTCGGTCGTCCCAGCGCTGTTTGGCCTCCTTCTTACGCACCTTCTTTAGACGCACCCTGAGGAGCAGGCGAGCAGAGGAGGGTGGGCAGAAGGGAGGTGACAAGAGACAGAGAGAGCACACACAGAGGTTAGAGACTAAGTTTGTGTCAAAGACATGTGTGTTTATGTGAGCTCATGGTGGTTTCAGGTGTGTGCGTTTGTCTCACTCTTCTTGCTCCTTCTCCTCCATTGTGCGTCTGGTCTCCATCAGGTCGCCGTAGAAATGGGACTGATCTCTCTTCTGTTGCTTCAGGTCGATCCCAGCGATGAAACCTCGGCCATAAAGCTGGACCTGGTGCTTTTCTTTGTACCTGCGAGACAGAGGGAGAAAAGGAGGTTAGATGTCAGCACAGAAGACAGGACATCCAAGTATTTAAGAATGACCCAAGGGGTTAAAAGTGATCGCCAGGCCCCACTCCATCCGGTGCGTATAAAAGTGCAAAACTGTGTGTGAAACTCCAAACGCATCGCCATGGCATTCACATGCAGACTCACAGGGGGTTGTAGTCAGTAGACGTGTCTTCAGAGGCATCCCACTCAAAGACAAACTTCCTGTCGTTCAGGTGGCGTGTCCGCCTGCGCTTCTTAGTCCCACCCAGGTAACGCTCCTGATTGGACAGAGACGGATAACTGTGGAGGTGGCACCGTACCCCTTCCCAAATGCCTAACTCAAACACAGACCTAGTCTGAGTGTCTAGAGTAAGGGATTCTAGGATGGTCTGGGATACCAATGAGGTCCAAGTAAGAATCCAATCTCAAGACTGACCTTGATGGCCTGGAGCTCTTTGCCTTTATCCTTCTCCTCTCTGATCTTCTGTCTTCCGTCGTCCTCCTGGTCACCGTTGTTCTCTCGCTCCATTCGCTCCCTGCGCTCCCGGCGTTCCCTCTCTTGAGGGTCCTCTGCGACAGACATGCAAAGATTGTGAGCCAGCAGTGGCGTCACAGGTCAAGCTATTCCCACAAAGTACTTCCCACCTTTCAAGTGTCCAAACATAACAAGAATTAAATGTTCGGATAGACAAATAAACAGAAGAGCCACGCTCCTCCTGTAGAATAGGGACTCACGTCAGCTCAACACATTCTATCAGCGACGTTCAGTATGTTGAGCTCTCCTGAACGGAGTAACTCCAACATCCTGCCTCTCCGTCATCTTCCTCCCCCTACTTACCCATCATCTTCCTCCCTATATCCTGGAACACCCTCCTCTTCTTCCTTTCTTCATCAATAGCTTTCTTTCTCTCCTCCATCTCCAGCTCCCTGCGCCTCAGGGCCTCTGCCTCACGCTCAGCCTTGGACAGAAACTTGGGCTGAGCGAGATAGAGAAGGGAGAAAGGTTTAAAACAGTGAATACAATTAAATCAACATGGTCAAAAATGTCTCTTTGTAGCACTGCCTCTTTGTCTTCCTGCAACCTGGTCTCACCTTCGCTTCAGCTTCCTCTTCTGCTTTTTTCTTGGCTAGAAGTTCCTCTAGAGAGAGTGGCTGGACCTGAGAGAGAAAGAGAGTAATACCTAATAAACACCATCACAACTCAGGATGTACCCTTCTGTGGCAGTTAGCAGGGCTTGAGGATTGTCTTACCTTGGCTTTCTTCTTTTTGTCATCTTCCTCATCCTCCTCTTTTTTCAAATCCTTCTCCCTCTTTATCCTTTCCTTGGACTTCGGGGAAACACTTCTGGAAGAAGACACCACTCAAGTTGAAGGGTTTGAAGGAGACTCTGCAATTACATTCGGAATATTTTAAAGAGACATAGCGTCCACTCAACCAGACATAAGCCAACATACCTGGATTTCTTGCTGCGATCTTTGTCTCTGCGGTGACTGTCCTTGTCACGTTCTCTGTCCTTGCGACCCCTTTCTCTGTCCTTGTCACGCTCCTTCTCTCTATCCTTGTCCTTCAGACGGCGATCTCTGCAGAGGAAAGAAAGGTCAGATATGTAGAGATTTTATCAACGTGAGACATTTTCTAAACTCACTGGACACCCTTGGCAAACAGTGGAAAGACAGCTTAACAGCGGATGCTGTGCATGCACCTACTGACAATTGTGTGTCAAACAAACCTTTCGGCAGATTTAGATCTGTTACGTTCACGAGAGCGTTGGCGTGGTTTCCTGTCCTTGGATGGGGAGCTTTTGCGCTCACGTTCTCGTGAGCGACTGCGTTTTCGCTCCCGGTCTTTAACTCCTGAGGTCTCTGCTGCATCTTTCTTGTCAGTTGTATCACCAGCCATCTGTGAGGACAGTCAGGAGGAGCAGTCCGTGATCAAATCGTTTCAGTGTATTAAGGTATATAGCCCCACGTGGAACTCTATTTACCAAAGAAGCTATGTCAAACACCTAACAGTAATCATTATACTACCAACTAATTAATTATAAAAAAATATGTTGAGTTTGTGTTGGGCTGGAATATATAACTGCTTACTAGCTACATTACATGCTAACTTAAGATGTTTTATTTAAAAAAAAAAAACTGGTAACTGAGATATATCACGTTTCGTGGATAAAATATAAGATATTACTTTTAATCAATCCTTATGCGTTCTACAGCATAAGGATAAAAACGCATTCATAAAACTTAAAACACAAACCTTAATCTTTTATAAACAAGAAGATTGCGAACAATGTTCGTTCATCAAGCCGCCATGTTGAATGTCGTCGAACTATGACTCCCAACGGAGTAGAGAGTATTAAATCTGGGAATTGTAGTTTTCAATGAGCGTTAGAAAGTAGACTTTAAACGGGCACTGTGTAGTGTCCTGCCTCTAAACAATAATACTACTTGTCTCTTCCTCGTCTTCCCTCACTGAACCAGCTCGGTATAGTATTATCTAGTCCAGGGTGGTTTAGGGTTGGAAGGATCGTACTGCAAGTGTATAAAGCAAGTATTAGGAGATTACGTGTCAATGTAATCTGATAGACGGACTGTCAAGAAAGGGAAGTATCAGTCTTTCTGATTAATTTTGTAGAAAAATAAAATTTGAAATATTAATTTAAAACATTAACTGCAGATGTCTACTGATCATTTTTACTTATTTTTATGCTAGTAGTACAGCACAAATCTCAAATATTGCCCCTTTAAGAATGGTTATTAAACCGGTTTCAACCAGGTTTCCTACAGTTCCCAAGAAGATACGCTTCAAAATTAGGACCCACATTGTTTACAACAAGAATACCTAAATGCCTGCGCGATAATTTATTGAGCTGTTATGTACTTTTACAACACAAGGTGGCAAAGTTGCTCATGTTTTCAGCAGAGAACAGAAACCACTTTGCTCAATAGTAAAGTAAAGTAAGTAGTGTTAGCAAAAATGTGCAAAAAGAAGCAACTTTCTATAAGCACACGTTTATTTCCTAAATGGTAGCTTTGTAAAGTAAGAGCCGGCAAGAAAAAAATGTTTTCAGTTAGCCTAGTGTTCTGTAAGCATGTGAATATTACTAATATTATTAAAATGAATATTCAAGTATTCAATGAAAATTAGGCGTGTGTCTTCGAGTTGACGGATCTTGCTCTTATTGATAAGTAAACATAGCTCTTCCAATTAATGGAAGACTGAATTCTAATCAAATACATATTGAATGGTGTGGTCTTTGTTTGCCTTTCTGTGAGAGGAACACTCTGAATCACCTTATTATAATGCAAATTATTAGGCCTACATTATTTGCAATGTATTTTGTTACATTCCACTCCCTTTATTTCACTATTCCTTTGGTATAACATTAAAAGGGATGGAAATCCACATGCAACATCTAAATCTGTACCTAACTCAGTTGTTATGGATAGGACTTATCTCCCCGTGCAGTACCATGAAACAGGTAGGCAATATTGTGAGAGAAGCCCAGATCCATTTCTCCCTGTGAGATTCAGTCAGCCCTTTGACGAAGAGCCCGCAGTCGATTTAGTTCCAGTCAGTGAACAACAGGTGTTTCTCTCAGAACCCGAATTCTGCTTGGCAGCCTTCTCCATTTGTCCTTGGGAGTGATTCCTCCATACCCTCCCAGTAAAGTCTCTCAAAGCCAATACTTTCAGATACTCCTGAGTCTCTTTCTCACTAAAAGCTGTGCCCTGTAGCCCCCACCCTCTACCGAGTCTGCACCATAGTCAGCAGATTAAAAAAGAAAGAGAATGGCTCTCTCTGTGATTAAGCGCCATTTTATCTGGATGATCTGATTAAAGCATGTTTTGCTTTGCCATTCGAAGCCACAATCCAACAGCTAGTCAGAGAGGACACACATACACACACACAACAGCAGGCGGGGCCTTAGCAGGCTACACCAGAATGGCTATGGTGGGCTAACGGGAAATTGATGGCTTTCACTGGGTATCAAAGTATCAAAGTCACTGTACTCAGCACTCTTCATATCAGGCCTCTCGATCTCTATTCTGGAAGGATAAATGCAGAGTTTGGAGAGTAGAGAGGACCTGATTGTTATTCTGGGCCTGCCTGGCTTCAGGGAGAGGTTGAGAGGGAAGTGTGGAGCTATGGAGGTGAAAACTATATCAGCCTGGAAAAAGATCAAAGTGAATGCTAAATAGGGGTGAATGGCGAGAGAAAGACACAAGGGGTAACAACACAATGATTAGTCACTACGTTGCATAGTAACAGTGGGTGCTGCTATGAATGTGGCCTCATAATGAGAATCTGTCTCTGTATTTTGTTTTGTCTTCATCTGTGAACAAAATGGGACACATCATTAAAGGTGTGAATTAGGTGCAGCTATAGACAGGGTTAGTACTACATATCTGAAATGGCTTCAGTAAGTCTTATGAAACTAATTTCAGTCTACCAAATATTTTTTATTTAATTGTAAATAGAATATAGGCTGTGTAATAGATTTTTGAGGTTGAATGACGAAAGACATGTTGAGGAAAAGGATTTACTCGCACGCACACACACAAATACACACACACACACACACACACACACACACACACACACACACACACACACACACACACACACACACAGACTTTATGCGGTCCTACTGTTGCTATGACTACAGTTCTTGCCACATAATAATTTGTCTGACAAAGATAGATTTGAGGGAAAATGTCATGTTATCACATGTTCTTTGCTTGCTCCTGGCTAAATCCTAATAAGTAATGAGTAAATAAAAAAATCCTTTCATATGCTACTGTCATCAACCTAACGCAATGTATTCTGTTCAAGGAGATATAAGCCTCATTCCTTGAGGAATGCCTAAAGGTCATCCACTTTGGCAGGGGTCTCAGCCATAATCGATGGCACCAAGTCATCAAAGAGTGGACAATACACTGGGCAGCGTTCACCATTGGCCTCCCTTGGCCAGGGTGTCTGTGGGGTCTGTTCCGCAGTCCTGAATGCTTCAGTGAATATAGTGTGCCAATGCAGGAACAAGCATGAGACCTGGATTGCACACAGGTGACTTTCCATGAATATTCCAACGCAACTGGGAACTGACCCAATTAGCTTCTCTTTATCCAGCCAGTTTATTCACCTCTGTTGTTATGTGATTTTGTAGTTCTGCCAATTGGTCATTCAGCAGGATTTTTTAAGTGTGTGCAAAATGAAGCACTTCTAGCAAATGTAGTAAAGAACCTACTGCTAGCTGTCTGTTGAAACTCTTGGCTTTCAGGACATCAACGATTGTTTTTTAAAGAGAATGTAGTGTTGCTTAACGTTTATTTTGACTGTAAAATCATTCAGTAGTTTCCTGGGTTTTTTATCAACTTTGAAATGTACTGTATCAGTTTGAGCCATGTCCTGGGTCAAGTGAATGCAGCGAAGATAAGGTATGTTTCAGGAAAAATTAGGACTACGATTTGAACTAGACAAAACATATACTCCAATCAGAAGATGAGCCACAGCAACTTGACCTCCAAACACGGCATCTCTACACTTCAAACCTCCAGCATCAACCCCCCACCCTAACAGTCTTCCAGACCCCCACCCCTTGGCCCTGATGCCAAGCTTGGTTGTCTAATTAATTACATGGCTAAATAAGAGCATTCGCTGCGAACATGCCCACGGGGCATGCCAAACTGTGGAGGGATGTGGTGGGGGGGGGGTTATAGACAGGCAGGGGGAGGGGGACAGGATGGTAAACGTATGGGGTCTCTGCAGTAGGGCAGATGGTGCAAAGGGTTTGGCTGGGGGGTTTCGGGGGAGGGTCAGGGGAGGGTCTGGGGAATCCTTATAGTTACATTGCTCCGGCAGACGTGAACCAAGTGCAGGCATGCGTGAGCCGACAGGGCCGCGGCTGCTCACCTCCATCCCACACACATGGGAACGAGATACGCAGAGCAAGCAGGATCCACTGTTTAGCAGTGTACACATGCACACATGCAAACAGGCTCAAAGGAACCACACAGGACTGAAACACATACAGTAGATACGAGACAATTAAGGTTCCGACCAAACGTTGTCAATTACCCGACGTGCAATAAAAAATAAGCAAGACAGAGAGTTAACAGAAAAATAAAATTCGTAGTAGTAATAAAAGCGATTTACTACCAGTTGAATTCATTCCACCATAAATGCTGCATAAATTTAGTTTTGACTGTGAATGCCTGAAGTGTGCTAATATTGTTGAAAACTGTTCATATTTCTATGGCTCTGTCGCGCGGGTGTGGGACCAACAGAGCGGCCCTGGCGTATGCAGTCTGGGGAAGTTGATGCGCTTCATTGGGCAGCCCGGAGCACAAAGCCATGCGCAGACTGACGCTGCAGGGCTGCCTGAAGTCATTACATCAAAGTGTCTGTGGATAGAGAAATCAAACAGGAATGTATGGGATGTCATGCCAGAGGTTCACTGAGATGAAGTCCTATGCGATCCTGGAGGCGCCGCTTCATTTCTCATTATATTTCGATGTTTCTCCGTCCTACGAGCTGGGGATGTTAAACTGGTCAAACAGACGTTCATACACACACACACACCCAAACATGAAAATACAAACAGACACAGGCAGATAAACAAACACAACACACAACAGGAAGACAGACATACAGAGGGGGGAGACGTCAGTTCTCCCTGCTCACTCTACTGAGTCTGTGTCACTGAGTGCCAGTTCTACACTACGAGAGAGGAATCATGGCACTGACACAGTGACCACAGCAGTGTTTGTGTGTGTTTGTGTGTCTGTGTGTGTTTGGTTTTTGTGTCTTTGTGTCTCATTGGGTGCAGATACTTAATCTGTAATTAGACAGAATATATCTGAATCCCTCCCTCTCCCCCCTCTTTTACTCTCCTTTTGTCACAATGGTATGTCGGATAGAGGACTTGTATGTGTGTGTGTGTGTGTGTGTGTGTGTGTGTGTGTGAGAGAGAGAGAGAGAGACATGTCTGATAGATTATGTACTTATTTGGTAACAAGCCTTGCTGCAGAACAGCCATTTTTCCCAGGCTAATAGTTGAACCCCCATCGATCCCCAAGAGGATTTCAGACCTCTCGGGCAGAGCTCTGCCCCTAAATCACCCTCACACTGGCTACTGATCCCCTCGCCTGCTCCTCCACCTCAGCTAACCCCATCTCTCTTCCATGGTCTAGGGCAAATTGCCCTTTGTCTGGAAAAGTCTTTGTTTTATATTACTGTGGATATGGCTATATCGTCACTGCATCCAGCCACAATGGCTGGGATAAAATGTAGTCGTATATTCCACAGTTGTTGTCATGGTGTCTGGACCTTTCGCTGACTTTGCTGTTTAAAATGACAAGATTTAACATTGTGCAAGATTTATTTATGTTTATATATTATTTCTTTTATGTTTTGGGTTTGTACACATAGTTTAAAAATTCTATGCAAAATCCTGAATAAATAATTGGGCTAGATACCTTATGGGAACCTCATCCACAGCAAATTAGAGGGTCTGTGTTTGTATCCAAACATTTCGTACAACAATAACAACTGTCCAAAAACAAAACGGCATCCTTAAACGACTGCGGTTTATGGTAGGAAAGCTTGGTCATTCATCAATTCACCCATGCAGGCCCTGGAGCAAATTGCCACGGCTCACAGGCTAAATTAAGTTGCTGTGGCTAGCCAGATGTTTTGCCTAATTTACCAGCACTTCTGGCATATGCTGTGTGTATTTGCATGCCTGCATGCATTATAATGAGTGCTAACAGACCTATGTACTGAATATAGAAAGAGGCAAACAGACAGGCAGACAAAATTATGGTCTATGTCCACAAACGTTCTATCTAACTAGTAGAAAACTAGTGAATAAAATGGTGTGCATCTAGTGTGCAACAGTTGGAGATAAAATAGTTTTCCTCCAATCCACTTAACCGAGGATCTTTGGCAGTGTCTGGCAGGAGAGGAGGTCTGTGGGAGAATGTGTTCCCACCTTTCTGCTGGCTTTCCCTGTCTCTCAGACACCGCTACAGACACAGACAACCCCCCCAGCCCAGATGCTCTCTGAGCCTGGACAGATGTGGCTCTGCCACTCTGTCACCTTGGAGGAGATGGAGGTGTGCATCTGTGGAAGGAAGTAGATACATGCATTATCTGCTTACTTTTCTGTCTACTACAGGGGGTATATAGCAATGATGGGGACAGAGGAGGAGAGGCAAGGAGGAGGGGGGATGCAACACACACTTAGAAGAGGATGGAAGAACCCTAGACATCATCAGGGAACCCTAGTCTATTGTTGTTCATATTTACATTTTGGCATTCAGTTGACACTTTTATCAACTTAAATTAGTGAAGTGTTCTGAGAGGAATATTTCATGGTTCAATGTACTATAGCAACAGATTCCTGAACCCTGGAGTGGATGCGTTGTTTAAGGAGGTGACTTTAATATACATATGTATATAAAAACAATATGTAATATGCATGAATATTTAAGGACATTTTATTAAGCAGGCTACAAACTGAACATGATGAACATGAGTTACAATTATGCTAATGAATGAATCTACTAAACCAAATGGATGCTTGAATGGTGCTAATTTGCCAAAAAGGTTATTTCGGTTCTGAGCATTATCAGATAATGGCATATGACTAAAATACCCAACCTGTGTCGGTATGTCTTTGTGTGTGTCTGCATTTCTGCGTGTTTTTGGGGAGGGGTAACCCCAAGGCTATACTCACGCTTCAGTGACTTGTGCCGTTTTGTTTTGACAGAAATATGAGCTAAACACCCATTTTGGTTAAATGCAGTTTCTACTATTTCAGTGTTAAGTCAACGGCCAGTGTAGAGTCAGTGTAGAGTCAACGGCCAAACATATAGCAATGACTACTACGTTGTTCCCTTGAACCAGGGATAAAACATTGATGTCAGTCTTCTTAGAAGACTAAACAAACAATGAGTTGGTATCACTATCTTACAGTCATTCACTGTAAGGACCTTGATGTTAGCTTTGTTGACCTAAGACCACTTTAATATTATGGTTAAAGACACACTTGCAAGACAAACAGGAAAAATGTAACCTTCTGTGGGCTACAACTGGATTATTTTAAATTCTACTAAGAGGAGATTTAATTCACATGCAGATGAACATTGATTGCCATGAAAAACCCACAAGAACAACCCACTACATTTCTTCTTATTAGCATATCAAGTGACTATGATCACAGACAGCTATAGTTACGTATTTCAAACATGGACTGTCCAAGAATATTTTCTGCCAGCCTCCATAAGATAGGACTATGTCGGTTAATTAAATAACATAAATTGATAACTTATTAAATATTAAGACTAAAGTAGGCTACGCCATCATCATTAGTTTTCCTCGTACGTTATGTAAGGTTTAGTTTAATTTCAGTGGCAGTTCAGTTGTGATTAGCTGTGAAGATGAATTATGGACATATCAACATTCTACCAAGAATTCAGCCGGTATCTAGTCAATCTTCACTGTGATGGCCGCACCACTATTAGTTGGAATTGATTTACCCTACAGAATAGCTGAAAGAACAGTTGAAAAAACTGGACCAATTTCAGTTTCCACACCACCCCAGCAGAGCCACGGCATTGCACACTGCCCTATCCTACCAGGACAGCAGGAGCAACAATGCTGTTTTCCTACTACCGCTTGGCCTTCAACCTGGTCCCAACCCGGTGCAACCGCATCCTCAATTTGGACCGACCCCAGGTGCTGAGGGTAGGAAACGTACCTCCAAAGGTACATGCTCAGCCTTCAATCGCTGCTCACCCATGACTGCATGGCCAACTAAATCATCAAAAGCTGTATGCTGATGACACTATAATGTTAGTAGGCCGGTTTTCCAATGATTTGGGAACACCTACAGGGAGGATGATGGAACCCTGGCACAGGGGTAAACAATCTCCCCCCACAATAAAAAACAAAAACAGAGTAACTGATATGACCCAACCATAACATACACTGCCTTTTCAGCATGTCACCAAGGATCCTCATTAACATTTACAGTGGCACCTTGGAGAGCACACTCTCTGGCTACATCACCAGCTGGTCATCTGCTGGAGCCTTTAACCTCTGGCTATACCTTCTGTAATAAGAAGTTAATTGACTTCTCTGGTAAAATAAAAGTAAAGTAAATAAAACAGAAACTGTGCGGCCTGCGATCGTATGGCTCTTTTGAAGGCAGTGAGGACCACCCAGTGGGCCACCAGGGGTACGTTGCGTTTCCTCCAGGAAAGATCATCCACATGTCTGCAGAAAGGCCACTAAGACCATCATGGACAGCCACTGTAGGCTGTTATCGTAGCTTACATAGAGATGGAGATGGTTCAGGACTGGTCCTGTAGTTATATATTGTTCTCTTTTGCATCTTTGCGGTTCTTTTTTGTAAATGGGTAATAATTGTAGATTGTAGATTTTCTTTAGAAATATCTCTCTTTATTGTTTTGTGTTAGATCTCTGTTATTTTATTTAGATGACTGCATTGTCACGCATTTCACTATAACCACGGTAACATCTGCTATAATGTGTAAGTGACCAAGAAACCTTCAAACAAATTGTCAGCCATCACGATATATATGTGCATGAAGTGTCTGAAGGTTTCTCTGCAGGTGGATGTGCTGCATAAATGTAATAGCCCTGTCAGCATTAATAGCCAAATGATGTCCTTCTGAGCACACTTGTGTGGATGGGAATAATTCACATAATTACAGCTCTCAGTATCACTAGTGCTCATGTTTTTTAGTTAAAGACCATGAAATTGGGCGACTAAATTACAACACCCCTCAGCAATATCTTAGTCATTAGCAATATTTCTGAATGGTTGTCAGATGTACAACTCTATGGCTGAAGTTGAACATCATTGTATTCATTTAAATAGGCACTGTGTAAAATCCTGCCCCTGACATTTAACAAGACTGAATTTTAAAGTTCTCTTTCCCTAACCAAACAAGACTGGAATAGGATTGATTAATCCACATCGAGAATGAGCAGGTTTAGGGTGGGGGATCGTACTGCAAGTGTCTAAAGTCAGTTTTAGAAGCCAAAACATTCAATGCAACTGATAGATGGACTGGTGAGAAAGTTTCAATGGAGAATATCTCAAGTCCTCTGAACAATGTATAAAAAATATTTAAAACATGAACTTATAACATGCAAAGCTATGTATGTCTCCTGGTCATTTATACTACAAATGGCCCTTTTTAGTGTGTTTTCCCTTTCAATACTGTAGTTATACATTTAACTTCCATAGTGCATATGAAGAAACATGAAATGACCAACCAAGTATGAAGTGTGATGTTGTAATGTTTAGTTAAAGGATGTGATTATAGCCAAGTACTCCACTGAATAAAAGAAGGGCTTGATGAACTGGGGGTGCTGCTGGGGTTCTAGAATGTTCCTCATCAGCAGTGTTGACTTTGAGGATCGCAATCAGAATCCAAATGGCCTTCATTCGCTAAGTACATGTACACATACCCAGAATTCGACTTGGTGTGATGGTGTTGCTGGTGGTAGACAACATAAAGACACTATACACAAAATCGCAAAAGTCGACATACACAAAAGTCGACACGTGTATACCTAGCAACCTTCTGAAGTTTTATACTTTGTGTGATGTATGATTACACACTATTTAAGGCACATCCATGTTTTAGTGCCTCATTAACATTCATAGCAACTTACATATGACCCACTTATTAAAGCTTTAACCCAGAAAATCAAAGAGACATCAGAGAATATGATGAACAAAGTCAAGCTTTATTCCAAACCAAAGAGAAAAAGAATGGACTGAAAACAAAAATCTGTTCAACAAATGATAAATTTCCCAAAAGTTAAAAATGTACATGTGAAAAGTAAAACAACAACATTGAGCAATACAGTATTTCATCCATAAATTAACATTGCCAATTTAAAAGCCAATTTACATATTACAAACACAAAGTTTTGTTATTTGTACAAATGGTATATAAATCAGAATATGTACAACCAGACATGGTCTGTTCTTAGTTAAAGAGTGGAGCAGATGCCACTGTAACATGAAGGCTGGATATCTAGTGACTGGACATCAAAATAGTATATCTCCAGACAAATTTGGAGCTTCTTCACTTACTCCTCAAAAAGAGGGTATTTTGGTGGGAACTCAGGTTTGAAAGGTACTCTAATCCCTGTGTTGTTCTCACTCCTGCTACAGAGCTGCCACTGAATTGGCAGGCTCCTGTTTTTCAGCCATGTACAAACTGAAATGTCCAGCCGTCACCTTAGCGGTCTTTGTCTGATGCTACGAATGAAAGGTGAGACGCCCAGTCGGAGTGCCGTCTTTTCTTTTCTCCCGGAGACAGGAACTGCACCCCAGTCACACCTGCCCCTGCTCGCACTGTTGCTAAGCAACACGTTGAATTCCAGTGTTCAGTACGACCAAACAACTCAGAGCCCCTGTCTGTGCAAACCAACAACTCATGACGTCCTCCATTAGCCGAGCCATAGACAGCTCCTAATGGAAGATTACTTCCTTCAATACGACAAAAGCAGCAAAAACAGTAAAGACAACTACAAACCCGTCAAAAAAAGGAGTGGACTGAAAGCAGACTAGAAATCAGGAAACAAAAACGGCCTTATACTTAAAAGATTATGAAGCAGAAAAATTGAAAAACAACCGTCTTCACACAGGACCAGCCTGTTAGTTCTTTTTTGACTCAACGCCGCCCATCCCACCCCACATATTTAGCACCCACCTGAAACCTGTACCAGATCAACATCTATTAAGCTCTTCGCAGAGTACGAACGTGGCATTGTAAAGGCCTTGATTAAGCACACTCATCGATGATAACTAGCTTCAAAAGAACCTCATCTCAGGTGACAAAACATGGAGCAGGAAGGTGACTTCTATTTCAGCCCAATGTTGACAATAACACACTCAGCTGGTCAGGTGACCTGGTGGAGGCATAATGAGTCTGAGATCTTAACTCTTTCAATGTTACTGTTAAAAATGATTTATTTCTCTTTCATATGTTTCGTAATGGCAAGGCCAGAAGATTTAGGATTATCAACATTATCAACGTTTTAGTGAAACCGGGATAACTTTTTTCCTTCAGGTGAAACTGGTGGACTTGAAGGAGCTCATGTGAAGTTGTTATGTGGGTTGGGGAAAACAAGCACCAATGCTGCAGTCAGTTAAGCCGCATCAGCCTAAGAAAGACTCTCAGACAGTATACAAGTATGGGGACTTTTTTATTGTCCCTCAACTCCATTACTGTCTGAAGAGTTGTAGATGAGAGGCCTTCAAGACATGGGAAGGGAGAAGAGATGAAACTAGTATCTCTATCGTGTCCTGTTGTTTCCCTGTCACAGCAGAGCATGTCCCCCCTTGCTTAACGTCCACGACCCATGTGAACACCGAGTCACACTGCATTTCTTCAGACGCGCACTCCTAGTCCACCATTTCCGCTGCCTTTTAAGAGAACAGAGTGCTTGCCAAAACACCCACCCTAGACCCTTTTTATACACTGACAGATTCCATTTCTATTGCAGAGTTCACCATGGAAATAATTTGTTAAAGGCCCTCTTTAAACCACCTTGGTGTCATTACTGCTCCCTCCCCTTGCCAGGAATGTAGAGGAGGCCACCTCATTCTTTTTCATCTTTTAACGTCAACATTTTTATATTCTAATCTAGACCAAGGATGAAGGCTAGATGACGGATAGCACACAGATCGACATTCCATCGAGGTCTCACCGAAGAAACTTGAGATTCCCTGTAAACAACAGCCATTTTCTCAAAACAGAAAGTGTGTAGAAACTGACCTTGAATCAGCCTCAAGAACTGGCACACTGTGCAGCTTGGAGAGAAATGTTCGCTAGCAGCCATAGTTACAGCAGAGCCCTCCTCAGCGTTCCAGGGTAACACCATAAAGTGCGTACTGTTTGTACGTTTCTAAAACCGGAATCTTGCAAATTATCACCTCCCAACAGTACACACCAATCATTTGCGGCGGACATGTACATTATTATGTGACAAATAGTTGACTGTCATTAGAAAAGGAAGCCTACGCAAAGCTATGCTGGTGAAGTATGAGTGTGTGCCCATGTGTTTGTGTATCTTTCTCGTGGGGCGGTTATCATGACGAAGACCAGCGTAATACTATGAAGGGGTAGCAGTTGTTTCAACAGGGGTGTCAGTGGGTGTAGGGAGGGTTTCGGGGTAGGTTGAAGAGGTTAAAGAGAAAGCCCTTCCTTCCCCCTCCCTTCCCCTCACCATCTACCACCCCACACACACCCCTTTTGCACCGCTGGACCGGTCAGTGGAGCGCCTCTTTGGCCACCGCTGTGTGGTTCCCCCCATCACATGATGGAGCAGCCCTTGGCCTTGTCTTTGCCGAAGGTGGAAGAGAGGAGGTCCGAGCGGCTGGGCAGGAAGAGGAGTCTCTTGGAGAGGCGTCGGGCGGGGCTGGGCTTAGTGGAGGCCTGCAGGTTGTTGATGCAGGCCAGGGCGGCCATGCGGAACACACTGTGGATGCTCTTCTCCGAGGTGAAGGCTGAGCACTCCAGGTAGGCCTCCGCTCCCAGCTGCTTGGCCATAGAAGAGCCCTTCAACATGACGGGGAATAGAACGGCAGTGAGACGGACAGAAATACAGAGAGAGGGAAAGGGAGAAGAGGGATAGAGAAAGACGGAAAAAGACAGAGAGAAATGGTGCGCGATATGTTAGGCCCACCTGGTCATGTGTGATGGGTGTCTGCTTCTGATTGGACAGCTCCATGAGCGTGCACACGTCTGTGCGCAGGTCTATTTTACAGCCTATCAGAAGGATGCGTGTGCTGGGGCAGAAATCCAGGATCTCAGTTTTCCACTGCAACGAGAAGGACACGTGACCGTTATAAGGTTGTTATAATGCATCACAGCAACACTCTGCATCGTTCACGGAAAGAATGACTATGTTGATTGTGATGATAACAACGATGACTAGGAAGAAGAAACTGACAACAGCAGTTGACCACCGCAGTGACAAAGGTCTTACCTTTTTCAACGCACCATCAAATGAGTCTGGGCGGCTGATGTCGAAACAAAGGAGCACAGCGTCGGAGTCGCTGTAGCACAGGGGACGGACGTTATCATAGTACGGAGAGCCTGTAGAGACAAACAGATCACCTGGGGTCAGTCAGCGGGGCTTTAAATAGGACGGTAGCAAGAGATTAAGAGAGTCCACCAGCTGCAATAAGAAGGGTTGGTACCAGAGATTAATAAGGACCAAGATTGAGGAATGTTAGGTGGTTAGTGAGTATAGGGTTGGCATGGATGCTATTAGGCTTAGAAGAGGGTGTTGACCGACAAAGATGCCTTAGCACTGCGCTGAGACGGTTAAGCTGCCCCCTGCACATCACATGACACCACCCACTCCCCTCAGTAACTACAGCAACAGCCTTGGTAGACAATGCTTATATCCAACACACTTTTATACACCCCCCAAACCTGCACCCGAACCTTTCTTGGCACACACGCGCACACACTGAGTTGTTCTTCCTCCCTCACCCTCAGATCAACAGTAAATCATTTCACTATAGCTTCACGCCTTCCCACTCACTAGAAGGATTCTCCAATAAATCAAATTAGCACAGAGACAAATGCACAAACACACACAAAATAGACCCACACACACACAGATACAGACAAACACAGACAGCGCCACAGTACACAGCAATCCAATCCCATCCCAGCGTTATACAAAAGCTTTATATTGAACTCCTGTTTGTGAAAAAAATCCCACTTGAAATCAGATGGAATAAAAACAGTTCTCTGGAGATCCCCTTTTATTGATCTTTGCGTTTCGGGTGTGATCTATTTGGTGCAACAAACTGACATGAACTAACTAAATAGTCACTGTTTCTTGTGTTACAGATTGTTAACAAATTGTTAATATATGTGTGTTGAGTGTGTGTGTGTGTACAGGAAGAACCCAGGGTTAAAAACAGACCCTGACAGGATATCCATCATGCATTGTGTTCCCTCAACCTTACTCACGACATCAATAACACATCAATTGTCCCCTATTGCTTCTCAACCTGCCCCAGAAACTCAAACTAAACCAGGAAATAATGAATGAAGAAATGCTACATCTGTGGATGTATACCCTCAATGGGCAGTTTGGTATTGATTTGAATGATATAGAATTACATCCTGCTACTGTATTCATAAGAGGCTTCAGTTTCAATCCATTATTAAAAGCCAAACAAACATTCTCCTGTGAGGGAGACACTAGTCTGACGTTCCCAAGGTTTAAATGGCTGAATAAACAGTTAGTATGTAGGCAAAAGAGGAGGCAGCCGAATGGTAGCGATTGGACCTGTTTTTCCAGTAGGAGACCATGACAACAATAAGAGACATGGTAATGGCTTTGGGCCCGGGAGCTGAGAGTGAAGGGAAGACTTAACACCTGACACACCTTCCACACACACACCTGCCCTTCCTGGACACAGACAAACACACACATATTGGAAGGACGACTCTTAAATGATAAACTATTTGTTATTGGAGGCTGAGGGGCAAAGGGAAATATGTCTAAAGGAGAGTCTGACTGGGATCACTGTGAGACAAGGAGAACAGGCAGCAATAGCAGAACTTATTATGAGGTCACAGAGAGGAGTCACGGCAAATCGTTAGGCACTGCATCTGTTGTTACACAAAACAACATATCCCATTCCACATCAGATAAACACATGGAAAACCGACCCAAAAAAGCCCACTGCCTCGTCAAAGACCATCAACCAGGGAAAACAGTAGAATAAACTAACATATCCATTTGTGGTTTTATTTCTCCAACAAAAAAAGTTACTTCCTCTTTAAACCCAATCCCTTAAAGTGGAGAAGTGCGGGAGCTCCCACATTGGATGACTGGGGAGCAACTACGATTAACTGTCTTGTTCAAGGAAAGAGTGACCGATTTTTTACTTTGATGGCTTAGGGATAAAATCGTCAGACATTCCCTGGTCAGATGCTCTGACCGCTAGGCCATGTGTGAGATTAGCAAAGTACTGTATAACCACCAATCAGAGAAAAACATGATTTGGCCAGGAATGATGAGGGGACTGCCAGAACATGATGACTGAGATAAAGACGTGATAGACAGGACAACACAGAAATGGATATATAACTGAAAAAACAGACAACACAGAGATATATAGAGTTATAGAACAGATAGACATGGCGACACAGAGATAGATACAGAGCAGATAATTGAGCGTCTAAGCTCAAGAGATACTTTAGATAGAGTAGAAGGAAAGAGTGGAAAAAACAAAGGAGGAAAGAGTTGGATAGAGCTAAAAACATAGGTCATATATATATATATATATATATATACTGTATATACAACCGTTTCCAAAAAAGTTGGGGTACTGTGTAAAATATATAGAAAAATAGAATGCAATGATGTGCAAATCATTTAAACCCTATATTCAATAGAAAATAGCACAAAGCCCATTCAGAAATCTAATATATGGTCATATATGCCCATATACTGTACATTAAAAGACTTAATATACAGCTCTTTTTCTTAATTTTTCTTAAATCAGCATCTCTACGTGTATGGCAGCCATTCCATTCCAGTGTCTGTTAAATTCCAACACAGGTACACCTCATTTTACTTAATGAGGTACTGATTAGGTGATTACCTGAACCAAATCTAATTTAACAAGGAAAAGTATAAAAAACACTGCTGTGGTTTCACTATCCTCTTGCAACAGGACCAGCTGGATGGCAAAAGCAGCACAAGTAGTACCTCAAAGGTAATTTCAATAAAAAAATAACTATTCAGCATGACAAAAGAGTTGAAAAGAAAAGCTTTGAGTTAGGAAAAGAAGGGTTCAATTCTGGCTTTACTGGCAGAGGGGATACAGTGAGCGTCAGGTTGCTTCCATCCTGAAAATTTCAAAGACAGTTCATAAGAACAAGCTCAAAATCAAGCAACAGACATTGGGGACAACAAATCTACAGACTGGCAGAGGGCAAAAACGACTGTCCACTGACTGAGATGACCGTCAACTCATTCGAATGTCATTCGAAAGTGACCTTCAAAAAGAATGGCAAACAGCAGCTGGTGTGAAGTGCACGGGAAGGACGGTTTGAAACAGGCTTCTAGGGGCAGGGCTGAAGTCATACAAAGCTAGAAAAAAGCCCTTCATCAATGAGAAGCAAAGAAGAGCCAGGCTGAAGTTTGCAAAAGACCATAAGGATTAGACCGTAGAGGAATGGAGTAAGGTCATCTTCTCTGCCGAGTCAAATTTTCAGCTTTGCCCAACACCTGGTCATCTAATGTTTAGACGGAGACCTGGAGAGGCCTAGAAGCCACAGTGTCTCGCACCCAGTGTGAAATTTGGTGGAGGATCAGTGATGATCTGGGGATGCTCTGAGATAAAAAGGAAAGGGACCATCTGGCTTGTTATCAGCGCACAGTTCAAAAGCCAACATCCGTGATGGTATGGGGGTGAATTAGTACACATGGCATGGGTGATTTGCACTTCAGTGAAGGCACCATTAATGCTGAACAATAAATACAGGTTTTGGAGCAACATTTACTGCCATCCAGACAACGTCTTTTTCAGGGAAGGCCTTGCTTATTTCAGCAAGATAATGAAAACCACATTCTGTGTATTACAACAGCATGGCTTTGTAGTAAAAGAGTCTGGGTGCTAAACTGTCCTGCCTGCAGGCCAGACCAAACATTTGGCTCATTATGAAACAAAAAATACGACAAAGGAGACCCCAAACTTTTGAGCAGCTGAAATCCTATATCAAGCAAGAATGGGAAAACATTTCACTTTCAAAACTACAGCAAATGGTCTCCTCAGATCCCAAACGCATACAGAGAATTGTTAAAAGAAAAGGTGATGCAACACAGTAGTAAACATGCCCCTGTCCCAAGTTTTTTTAAACGTTTTGCTGAAATCAAATTCAAAATGGGCATGTATTTTTCCAAAAACAATACAATTTCTGAGTATTAACACTTGATATGTTGTCTTTGTACTATTTACAATTCAACGCATGGATAAATGATTTGCACATCATTGCATTCTGCTTTTATCTGCATTTTACACAGCGTCCCAACTATTTTGGAAACGGGGTAGTAATTGTGTTCTTCAAACTTTGCTTTCGTCAAAGAATCCTCCAATTGCCTCAATTACAGCCCTGCAGACCTTTGGCATTCTAGTTGTCAATTTGATGAGGTAATCTGAAGAGATTTCACCCCATGCTTCCTGAAGCACCTCCCACAAGTTGGATTGACTTGATGGGCACTTCTTACGTACCACACGGTCAAGCTGCTCCCACAACAGGTCAATAGGGTTGAGATCCGGTGACTGTGCTGGCCACTCCATTATAGACAGAATACCAGCTGATTGCTTCTTCCCTAAATAATTCTTGCATAGTTTGGAGCTTTGTTTTGGGTCATTGTCCTGCTGTAGGAGGAAATGAAGCACCGTCCACAGGGTATGGCTTTGTGTTGCAAAATGGGGTGATATTTTTCCTGCATCAACAACACTTTTACCCTGTACAAATATCCAACTTCATCACCACCAAAGCACCCCCAGACCATCAAATTGCCTTTTCTTTTTATTGGCCAGTCTGAGATATGGCTTTTTCTTTGCAACTCTGCCTAGAAGGCCAGAATCCCGGAGTTGCCTCTTCACTGTTGACGATGAGACTGGGGTTTTGCGGGTACTGTTTAATGAAGCTGCCAGAGGACTTTTGAGGTGTCTGTTTCTCAAACCAGACACTCTAATGTATTTGTCTTCTTGCTCCACTGTGCACCGGGGCCTCCCACTCCTCTTTCTATTCTGGTTAGAGACAGTTTGCGCTGTTCTGTGAAGGGAGTAGTACAAAGCATTGCACGAGATCGTCAGTGTTTTAGCAATTTCTCACATGGAATAGCCTTCATTTCTCAGAACAAGAATAGACAGATGAGTTTCAGAAGTAAGTTCTTTGTTTCTGGCCATTTTGAGCCAGTAATCGATCCCACAATTGCTAATGTTCCAGATACTCAACTAGTCTAAAGGCCAGTTTAATTGCTTGTTTAATCAGTACAACGGTTTTCAGCTGTTAACATCATTACAAAAGGGTTTTCTAATGATCAATTAGCCTTATAAATGGTAAACTTGGATTAGCAAACATAACGTGCCATTGGAACACAGGGCTGATGGTTGCTGATAACTGGCCTCTGTACACCTATGTAGATATTCCATAAAAAATCTACCATTTCGAGCTACAATAGTCATTTACAACATTAACAATATCTACACTGTATTTCTGATCAATTTGATGTTATTTTAATGGAAAAAGAATGTGCTTTTCTTTCGAAAACAAGGACATATGTATATATATATGTATATATAAATGTGTGTATATATGCTTTCTGCTCCCAGAAACACACAAATGTTTGTCATGAACACACTCAAGCACAAACACATACACTCACCCCTGCTCAAGTCAACTCCCTGGCCAATAAAACCATTGGCTCGACTAAACTCCCTCTAATCAGAAAGCCCCAAGCTATTATTTCTTATAGCAGTCAAACCACATGGAACGTGTTATGTTGTATTGGTTCAATTCTAGTGTGTGTGTGTGTGTGTGTGTGTGTGTGTGCTATAGGTGTCATATTTGATGTAGAGCTTTGAAGTTATTAGTGAGTAGCGCCATGGGGAAAGCAGGAATGAAAAGGGATTTGGCTTGTGTTATCCTATGCCTTCTGAACAGAACAGAAAGACACAGGAATACAAATTTTCCTTTTGTTGTTTTCAAATATCATGTCATCTGTCTGGGAATAAAAATCTTTCACTCTTATCAGACCCCAGTAGCATTCACTAGCTCTGATAAGCAGCATGAGAGTAGTTCTGTAGGATCAACAGATTTGTATCTTGAAAAATAAACCATACAAAGCTACTAACAACAGTATGGTGGTCAATAAGAAGACAGTTAGACAATGGCGGATGGGCCGTTTCAGTTAACCTACTGTTGATTACACAAAGTCTTTGATTGCACTGTTTCCAGAGTGGGTGGGCAAGAAAAGAATGCTAGAGTAAGCTAGAATTTAAAGGTAATTCAGGTTTTTACAATAAAATTCCTCAGAGCAATGTTATCTTAACTTGAATGTTGAGACATATTTAAAATGGAGTGCTTTTGGACTAAAGGTAATTCAAAGGAGCAGTCTGAGAATTAGTTAGAGGCACACTTTGAAAATCATAAACCCCCCACTATATGACACAAATTATGCATTATAACCATGGTTATAAAACATTATGAAGTCATGTACCTGGATATGCCTAACTAAAGTATATGCTTTAACTTAAGTGTTACTATAGGGTGTATAATACAGGAAATGTGTTGAATGTTATGCTCACCGGACGTGTCCCAGAGACTGAGTTCTACACGCTGATCCTCCAGCTCCAGACACGCTGTGTAGTTCTCAAATACTGTTGGAACATATGTCTGTGTGTGCACAATGGTTTATTGGTACAACTGGGGGAAAGATCACTGTTAGAAAATGTAAGATACAGAAATTTGAATTACAGTCAACATGTGAAATAGTAACCCTAGTAATCATCAGTTATCACACCGTTAGATTTTCAAATAATTGTCATCACAATTTTTGATTAGATGTGCCATAACACATCTGATCATATAAAAAGATATTACAACTCCATGATAACAGACAAATTAGCCAATTAATTTAATGGATTTTAGTATTTTAGGAAATAGGAAAAGATTGTTTCCTAATGTCAGTTACATATATGAATGAACCAGTGGAAATGTGTCCTGTGCTTTATCAACCAACTTAATATAAAAATTCAAAGAAAAAGAAAGTTCCAGGAATTAGAACATAAATATAATTTGACACATTCTCTTTGTTATTATTAGATCATTAGAACATTTCTATGACTATTATCTTCTCTTTGTAGTCTAGTTTTGTAGCTTATTCCAGCATTTCGGATATTAGTGTAATCCAGTCAGAGGAGAAAGGTATGTTTAGGAATCGCATACCTCTGGATAGGAATCCTTGGCCAGGACTTGCAACATTGCCGTTTTTCCGCATTGAACATCTCCAACCAACACCAGTTTACATCTTGCTACCAGAGGTTGGGTAAGTCTTCTTTCCTTCATTTTGAATAAGATTTAATTGATGAACACAATAAATTGATATGGTAAAGAAAATCGTCAGTCAGTTATCAGTGCGTTCTGCCGTTATGCTATCCTTCAGCGATGAACTTCCTGCCAGCAGTATGCGGATGGAGTTATGGCACTGCGGAACTTTATATTGTCAGGTCAGCCAATGAGCGTTCTGCTGAAGGATAGTCGGCTGGCGCTTCCGAACGTGATCGAACATCTTGGGGTTTTCGACAATTAAATAACTAATGACGTATTGTCTTAACCTATTAAAATGCATGATCAACTAAATGTGTCAAAGCCTAGTAGAGGGGCAACGTGTTATACTGGTTTCTTTAGTTAAATCGTTTTGATCTTGTAGTAAGCCAATAGGCTATGAGAGATTGCTGCCAGCAATGTTTGAAATGTAGTATGTTGGCTATTAAGTATTCATTTAAATTCTATTAATGCACACATTAAAAATGTCACAGAAATCTATCAGTCAATGCCTACTACTCTCTCTTCATCTCTCTCTCGACCTGTTGCGCTGGTTTAGTTTAGTTGAGGGCGACTCACTTTTTTTAGCGAGAATTTCGTTTTGTCTGGGAGGTAGCGAAAATTTAAATATGTTTAGCTTAAAATATTGATACACTATTATTTAATATAATTTTTACCGCAGCAATTCAGCAGGAATCCTACGCATTTGCAATCCAAATTTTAACATTCACTACGTTAAATTTAACACTCAGAGATACAGGCTGAAATATTGTTTAAATAAAACAAAATGTTTTTTATTATTATTATTTATGATTATTATTTATTATTAAAATGTTATCCCCTCCAATACGCACTTATGTCCTTATCATAGACGTGTATTTGCATGGAACTGGGAGTGATACCACTGGACTACGCGTGTGGCTTGGAGTCTGCAAACAATGAGCTTACTGCTTTGGACACCTACTCCTCTTGGTTGTGGGCAAATTGATTGTTACTGTGCTGCTACTGTTTATTGGCCAACCCCAAGGACTTTGGCCCAGAATACAATTGGCCCACCCCAAGGAGGTTCTGCATTGTATAGTGTTTCTTTTTGCTTTTTTCACTGCCCAAATCTAGAAACCAGTCTTAGACTTAAATTCTGCTTGCAAGACAGCTTTTGCTATAGCATTATCACAAATTCAATTCATGAATTATGGCGAGGTAATTAAGCTAAATCTGGGCTGAGGTAGACTTAAAAAATCTCTTGTTGTGTATTATGACAATTCAAGGTAAGGGGAATTACACCCAGTTATGATTTGATTGACAATCCCTTTAAGTCCCAGAAATTTGGCGGCTTCTGAGCTCTGCAGGGTTGTTGGATGGTAGGTTTTGGGTGTACATCCAAAGTGGTAGTTGTGGAGTTGGTAGGCACAATGGTGGGTTGCCAGTGGTGATGTCTTTTGGTCCTGTAATCCACCAGTAGCTGCTGGTATCTCTTTGATGTGCATTCTTTGGGCTTTGGGGGACCATTTCTGACATGGGTACGTCTGCAAGAGTTATTACTGTTTTCAGGTCTTTGTAGTGTTTTGGGAAAACCCAGGAGTAAGAGTCCAAAGTGCATAGCCCTAGTGGTCTGATTGAGATAGAGAAGTGGAACATGTTGAAGATTCTGCCCTTGTTGCGCTTTTTCTGTATGTTGAAAATGGTGTGGCTAAGGTCCTTCACCAGTTCCATTAGTGGGATGTTATGGACCCATTGCTCCCCTTGTCTAATTTCTTCCACATAGCCAGTGTTTAACCCATTCCCGGACACTATCCCAGAGGAAGAGGAATATTACATGGTTGATCTTCCTGGTTACTGCATGGCAGATAAACCGTACATATGTTGACAAGGATCAGGTTTGTAAAAGATTTATCACTAAACCTTTCCCAAGGATTTTAAGAAATTTCTCCAGATGTGGTGAGTATGGTCTAGTTAGACTCTGTTGAAGAGATGGACATTTGCTGAAAGCCAAAAAATTTGCTGTGTGCAGTGCAAGCGATTTCATGTGAGCAGTTTCATGGATAAATATGGAAGAGTCAGTTTTAAATCCATGATAATAATAATTATCATGGGTTACTATTATTAATAGGGGAAGGCATTTAGCTTCTAGACAATGAAATACCTTTGTTTTGAAAACCAGTAGAACAGGAGAGTGGATAAAAAATATTTCCCTGAACAATCATGGTAGGATTTGGGCTTGGCTGCTGTGAATCATGGTAAGACTTGTCTTCAAATATGAAGTAAAACAGGAAAAATACAGTTATGCTAATGAATAGGTCTAATCTACCCTAGAGCAATGCTCTGTTCCTGCCCGTTTCAAATCCTCCAACATTGTTCCAGTGCCGAAAAAGCAGGTATCCTGAACTACTACAGACCAGTAGCACTCAAATAAGCAATCATTAAAAAACAATCAGCGCTTTTTGCCATTTTAAACCCATCACTGACACATCTGTCGACTGTTGCCTAAAGAGCCAACAGGTCTGTGGAAGATATTATCTATATGGGCCTCCACTGCACCCTCCAACACCTTGACAATACAAAGACGTATGCAAGGATACTGTGTAGACTTTATCTCTGCGTTTAGCATCATCCCAGAACTACTACAAGACAAACATTTCCCGCTGAAAGTGTCCAGCTCCATTTATCATTGGATCACTGACTTCCTGTCCAATATGCTTGGCCATCTTCATTACACATCAAGATGCCCAAGCACGTTTCGGACTCTATCCATCAGCATTGATACTCAGCAAGGATGCATGGTCACACATACGTTCTTTACTCACTTTACACCAACAAATGTACCTATAATAATGCATGTATCAAGATACTGAAGTTTTCAGATGCATGTATCAAGATACTGAAGTTTTCAGATGCATGTATCAAGCTACTGAGGTTTTTCCTGTTCTGGTTGGCTTACCACTAATGGTATAATGTAGAGAGCTCAAGTTGCTGGTGGCCTGGCAAAGTCAAAAGAACCTGGAACTTTATACAAACAAAATCCTTAGACGTAGTGGTCGACTTCATATGTCAACTTTGCATTTACTTTGTATATTGTGTCTCTATACGTCGACTTCTAGTAGCAGCTCCATTACCCCGAGTAGACAGGGATAGTAACATAGTAGTCCATCTCTGTCTGGTAGATTGATATCAAGAACTGCATCAATAATTTAAAATGTTCAAAGTGACTAGGTGAATTGAGGACAGTGAAGCACAGATGCATTGATATTGGTGACCTTTCTCTTCGTCCTCCATTATTCCTGTCAGCGACTTTTCAACAAGCATATGTAAATGATGTTTCCCAGGCAATCATTTAGGGTTGGAAAGACTCAGACATCTGTCAATACTCTACATGTCTATTCCCGCTCCTTCAGAAGTGCCCTCCGTCCGGGTTTTTGTTTTCGCTATTGCTATTTCTCCTCCTCTGACTGTTTCTCACAAACAGTTGCTCATGCCTACATGGATGCGCGCATTTGAAAATACACACAAACACAGACATACACACACACACACACACACATACACGTTGCACAAACAAACACACATACACACAAACACGCTCTCTTCGCTTTTCCCTTCATGGACTTGGGCATCACTGTGTGTGTTTCATAATGATGTGTTGCATAACTTAATCTGTTACAGGCGCAATGTGAAGACAATATTCACTGTCCATCCTCCTGGGACTGATCTATTCATTATTTTCAGAGAATACAGCTTATTTCTTATTTAACATCAACTACATTTACCACAGCCTGCAGTGCTATTTAGTAATGTTGTTGTAATAGTGGGGTGCACCTCTGCCATAAGGTTTCAACAATTACAGTTTGACCAGATGCGTTGGTGATCAACCCCTTTCTGTACACCTTTAACTTTTTGACCCAGAATGTCCCATTCTATAACACAGACAAAGGGACATCACCAACCCCAGGCTAAACAGCTTCTTAGACCCCACAGTTGTGTATGTATTTGTGTGTGTGTGGTTGTGTATTTGTGTGTTTGTGTCTGCCATGGTGTGTGTTGTGGTATGTGTGTGTGTGTGTGTTTGTGTGTGCGTGTGTTTCTGTCTGCCATGATTTTTGTGTGTGGTTGTGTTTGTGTGTGTGTTTCTGTCTGCCATGGTGTGTGTGTTTGTGTTTGTGTGTGTGTGTGTGTGCGTGTGTGTGTGTTGTGGTGAGCCACACTAGTATGCAGAAGGAGGGAACATGTGTGTTATGAAGCATGTAGAGCATTAAGAGAGATTTAAAATAAGTGAGTAATAGAGCCATGAAGGGCTGGAGAAACAGTGAGCACGGAGAGGTAAACAACGTGTATCACAAGAAAATACTACTATATCACGGTAGACTGGGCATAGCCAATAACAAGAAGAAGCAATCACATACAGCATGACTTACAGATTCAGAATTTGCATAATTCAACCAAGAAACGGTTGAGAGGGTTGGATTATGCAAATTCGACCTTGATTAAATGGTATTCCGTGCAATCATAAAGAGGAAATATAGAGGGCATTTTTATCTTTTAGTAATTGGTTTTGAACATGCTACAATTTATGGATGAATCTATTGAAACATGTTAGCATTTGAATAAAATATGAATTGCTATGATGTTAATTTCCTTGCAATATTGTGAAAGGGTTAATTTTGAATCTTTACCTATTTGATGTGAAAAGCAATCTTTATTAGTTTTTCTTGTCTGGACAAATGTCCAAATTAGGAAAATAATTGTTTCTGTTTTATAAGATCTATCCAAGATCCACTTCAGAGTAAAGATAAGAGATATATATGCAAGGTGAGAAGGAACCACAAATATTGCTAGTTAATTGGTTTAGCTCACTGCCTAAATATCAATCAAGTGCATAATTGGCCTACCTAAATCACAATATGGGTTTGTTTCCCTGTGTAAATATGTTTTTCAAACAGTAATGGAAACCACAGTATTGGAGCATAGCCAACACCAGGGCTGTATTCAGAAGTCAGACCCTGTTGCAAAATACAATATATAGTCTTTTGCAAAATGTTTTGCAGTGGGAATCATTAATCTATGGGCCAAACAAAAGCCAACCAAGAAAACTTAGGTGAGTTGTTGTTGGTGCTGAACGGGGTTATGCGGAAGAGGTTATTATGGATCACTTTTAGGATCCCAAGGAGGAAGGAAGTATTCCGTGCACAACGCTGCCAAGGACAGGTGCCGGAAGTCATACAAACAATGGAGTTCCACCTGCTGGTGTTTGGCTCTGTGCTGTCAGTCTGCCTGTGGTGGTTGAACCAAAGTATGAAACTTTCTTGTTATTAATTCTGCTCCATAGAACGATGCTGGTAGTATATTTCTTTTCTACTTGTTCTCTCTCTGTTTTTTATATTGTTGCCATGTACTATACCATGGATAGTGTGTAATATGAAGGCATAAGAATAGCGGGTGGACTATGGTAAAAACATACCTAGAGTAGGTATGTTTTTACCATATAAGGAAATTAATGCAGAGCTGGGGCGAGTAGCCAGGTCCAAGAGGAACATTAGCTTGTTGCAACCAAATAATTTGAGGAGTCTAAGGTCAGCCATTCTGTATGACTCCTGTATGACTCTTCCCATGTGCATGTAAGATAAAAGCCCTTAATGAAACCTCGGACTCAAGACCAATAATTTCCACAACACTGTCTAAGGGGAAGTCCCACATTACCTCTTTATTATCTCCCCTTTCTACAAAGCACCACTAACATTTTCTCAAATGCACCCCCTCTACTCTCCTTGTCAAACTGTAAAACCATTGTTAATTACAAAGTTACTCTTTTAAATTGGCCTTTCTAGTCCTCAAATATCAACCAGTCATGGATCTCTCACAGTTGTGTTCTTTGGGGTAAAACTTAATATCCTCACAGAACAATGTGTTTGTTTTCACCAGCTATTGTATTTTGATATATTCACACCTCTACAGAACACAAAGGACCAGCCAGTATGGATCATACATTTTTCAACTATCGTATTTACAAAGTCTGAGCCAATCCACTCCCAATCCTATCACTGGGTGCTTTTTACATTTTTTGCATAATCCCTAAGCTGGCACACCTCATTCAAACTGTCAACTAATCAGCATGCCATTGACTAATCAAATCAGATGTGCTTCATGTAACATATGAAAATACAAAAGTAGAGTGTTGGGAAACCCTGTCCTATATTAATCCAAGAAAAGACATGCGTGACTTTGTTATTACATAAAGGAAGAACAGTATTGGATTCTTCCACCCTTTGCAGCGCAAGCACTGTTTCTATGTTTCTGATTCCAAGCCTGTTCTTTTGGCTAAGCACTACACACAGTGTAGGAGTGGTGGAACAGGAAGATAAGTCAGTACCTGATTATGAAGAGAGAATGGAAAAAAACTGTGAAACTGGGTTACAAGGTCCAGAATGTAAGAGATATTTAGTTAGTGTTATTTTACTCATTCAACAGACCCTCTTATCCAGAGCAAATTACAGTTAATGTAATCATGTTAAGATAGCTAGGTGGAACAACTCACTAGTAGTACAACCCTGTTTCCAAAGGTTGGGACGCTGGGTAAAATTAAAATTAAAACAGAACACAATGATGTGCAAATCATTTAAACCATTTAAACAATAGAAAATAGTACAAAGACAACATATTGAAACTGAGAAATGTTATTCTTTCTTGAAAAATATATATGCCCCCCTTGAATTTGATGCCTGCAACATGTTTCAAAATAGTTGGGACAGGGACATGTTTACCACTGTGTGTCACAGCTGAGTGTAGGCAGGAGATGAGGCACAGAGATAACAAACATCCTTTTAATTGTGCCAACAGAAAACTACAAAAGGCGCAGTACAGACCATAAACTGAAGCGCCACAAAACAACACACGTACTCCAAACAATGGTGGACAACTAAGGGACACACAGGGCAACTTAAATAGGATCCCCAATCAGAGGCAATAGGGAGCAGCTGCCTCTGATTGGGGATAATTAAACAGCAACGAACATAGAGGTGCCAAGAGGCACCTCTGCAGTCAGACCCACATAGAGTTGCCTAGAGGCGCCCCAGCCAGGACCTGACATTGTGTTGCATCACCCTTTCTTTTAACAATACTCTGTAAATGTTTGGGAACTGAGGAGACCAATTGTTGTAGTTTTGAAAATGAAATGTTTTCCCATTCTTGCTTGATATAGAATTTCAGCTGCTCAACAGTTCGGGGTCTCTTTTGTTGTATTTTTCGTTTCATAATGTGGCAAATGTGTTCAATGGGTGACAGGTTTGGACTGCAGGTAGGTCAGTTTAGTACCCAGACTTTTACTGTGGAGCCATGGTGTTGTAATACGTGCAGAATGTGGTTTTGCATTGCCTTGCTGAAATAAGCAAGGCCTTCCCAGAAAAAGACATCGTATGGATGGCAGTATATGTTGCTCCAAAACCTGTATATATTGTTCAGCATTAATGGTGCCTTCACAGATGTGCAAGTCACCCATGCCATGTGCACTAATGCACACCCATACCATCATGGATGCTGGCTTTTGAACTGTGCGCTGATAAGAAGCCGGATGGTCCCTCTCCTTTTTAGTCCGGAGGACGCGGCGTCCATGATTCCCCAAAATAATTTCTCATTTTGATTTGTCAGACCACAGAACAGTTTATCACTTCACCTCAGTCCATCTTAAATGAGCTTGGGCCCAGAGAACTCTGCAGCATTTCTTGATCTTGTTAATATATGGTTTCTTCTTTGCATGGTGAAGTTTTAACTTTACTTTGTGGATGCAGCTACATACTATGTTCACAGATAAATGTTTTCAGAAGTGTTCCTGAGTCCATGCAGTGATGTCCACTACAGAATCTTGTCTGTTTTTAATGCAGCACCGTCTGAGGGCCCGAAGATCACAGCCATCTAGTATAGGTTTTCGTCTGTGTCCCTTGTGTGCAGAGATTTCTCTGGATTCTCTGAATCTTTTTATGCTATTATGTACCACAGATGATGAGATCCCCAAACTCTTAAATGTTATTCTTAAATTGTTGCACTATTTGCCTGCGCAGTCTTTCACAGAGCAGTGAACCTCTCCCCATCTTTACTTCTGAAAGACTCATCTTCTCTGGAATGTTCTTTTTATACCCAATCATATTACTGACCTGTTGCCAATTAACCTAATTAGTTGTGAGATGTTCCACCAGGTTTAGTTTTTTAGCATTACACAAATTTTCCACTCCTTCGTTGCCCCGTCCCAGCTTTTTTGAAACGTGTTGCTGGCATCAAATTCAAAGTGGGCATATGTCTTTCAAGAAACTATTACATTTCTTAGTTTCAACATTTGTTATGTTGTGTTTGTACTATTTTCTATTGACTATGGGGTTTAAATGATTTGTACATCATTGCATTCTGTTTTTCTTTACATTTTACACAGCGTCCCATCTTTTGGTAACGGGGTTGTATTTGGCATGTTCTGTCTCTTTCACTTCTTACCTTCTATTTTAATTTCCCTCTCTTCTAGTAGGTATAATTTTATATTGGAAGAGTCAAATAAATACAATGATTTAATAAACACATAAATAAAGTATTTCTAAGCGATATTTAGGCTCTATTACTTTTAACCAAGGTAGCTTTAGCCACATAGTTTACTAATTTCTGTTTACCTCTGATAGTGTATAACAAGAACCACAACATGTCCAGTAGATGGCAAGCTGTGGGCCTGTTTTTACAGAAAATTCATATTCCGTGATACTGTCGTATATGGATAAGAATAATCCTATGACCCCTATCTGGCTCAAGAAGAGACACAATAGAACCAAATTGATCACAGAGTAGCTGGGACTTCCCATGAGTAAGTCATATTGACTAGCATTGCCAGGAGACCAGAGAATCTTCGTCAACAGGGATTTCCTGATCTCATCACACTCTAGCAACTTCCTTTAAGTGGTTCAAGTGCCTACAAGATCACTGATGTCATCAGGTAACCCTGCTCTCACACACTGACCCATGAGACTTCTTGGAAGAGTAGTCTGGGAAAAACATTTAATGGATTTTTGTGGATACCTAGGAGTTCAGTTTGCGGTTTCTGCAATGAGACAGGGCCATCGATATGATTGGATAAAACGAAAATAGGGAAGAGAGAAAAAAATTACAGCCTGATTGATATGATAGATTCCAGAATCCTGTTAATTCTAGAGTCCAAATCTAAAAATTGATCTGGACTCTAGAATATTAAAAATGTGATATATGGATCTGAATGATTCAATTATGTTTTTAAATAAACAACAAATCCTTAAAAACCACAAGATTGATCTGATCATGAAAAGCAAAAAAGAGAATTAAAGAATTCTGATCAACCCAAAAAAAATGAAACGTCACTTTCTCTCTTCTCACATGAGGAGACCTGCTCAGCTTTGATGCATCAAATTGGAAAAATAAACAATGTATTTTATAACGTATGTACATTTTTCATGTACACATTTTTATGTATACAAATACATTTTTCATGTATTTTCACACATTATAATACATTTTAAGTATTATACCTTTTTTATTTCATGTATTCTGAAATGCAGCTCCAAAAATATTTGAAATGTATCTTTTTCCATACATGAAGACAGCATGCTATCAAACATATGATGCCTTCAGGATGTATTCAGACCACATCACTTTTTTACACATTTTGTTTTGCTTGAGATTTTATCTGAATACTTTCTGAAGGCACATGACATGATACAAAGATTTTTATCTATCCTTGTAGGAAACTGAGTCCTAACCCTAACCTTAACCTCAATAACATAACTTATGCCTTAACTTAACTTAGCCCTAAACTCTAAACCTAATTGGTAATGCCTAAACATAAAAATATAACCCCAATTCTAACACTATGCCCAATTACATGTTTTTCCCTAAACTTAACCCCTAAACAGAAAATTTCATTGTCCCTTTTAGGGACCTTCCAAAAAATCTTGTCAGGCCTTACTTTTCAGGTAGGTTTTTATTATCTTTGTGGAGACTTCCAGACCACACATGTACACGTTTTCCAAACTTGTGTGGACCAGAAATCTCCTAACCCTAAACCTAACCATTATCCTAAACCTAACCCCGAAGCTGTAAATAGCCTTTTGCCTTGTGAGGACGAGCTAAAAAAACATATGGTGACCGAATTGGCTGATTGTACTATTTAGACCTGGATCTCACACACCCACACACACATTTACAGTGAATTGGGGCAGTAGATTAGGGAATAGAAGTTACTTGATTCAGAATACAGATGCCTGTTGGCTGGGTTCTGAGGAGCCCCGGAGAAACACAAGTCATTCCTGTAACGGGGCACATCAGCTCAAGCTAGTGTATCTCATCTGCTGAGAAGCTGCAGTGCGGTGGGTGTGGAGGAGGGGGGATGTATGGAGAGATTATATGACACTGTACCGCCATCTGATGGTCTAAATGAAAAAACACCCAATCCAGAATTAGACCTCTTATTTCTTTAATTTTTTTTTTTAGATTCAACTTTATTGTCATTGAACAGTACAAGTACAGTACAACGAAATGCAGCCAGCATCTAACCAGAAGTGCAAATAGAGGAGGGCAGAACATTTACAAGCATTTACAAGTATTAAGTATATGTATATTACCAGTGGGATGTGTAGATGTGCAATGAAGGCAAATGCAGTACAAATGGCAGTACTAAATGTGCAATACTGCAAATTAAATGGGCCATTAGCGTTATTTATGAACAGTAAGTAATGTATCTAAATCAAACATATGATTGATTTTGAATGTTATCATTATTTTCTAATTTGCAGAATTAAATAAAATTAATAAGATTTCTTCACACCATACCTATCAGGAAGATACAATCATGGATAATGATCTTATTAAAGTCATTGTATTCAGTTTAAAAAATATCCAGATTATTATACTTGGTAAATGTTTCTAAATAAATGTTGTCTCTGTGACACTTCTCATGCTGAAGTTATTTGAAGTCTCTGAACAGACTACATATTCCATGAATCCCGTAGAGTGCTGTGGCCGGAAATTCCGGTCCAATTTCGCGCGCGCTCAAACGTCAGTGAAGCAACTACGGGGTACAGTTAGCTAAGTTTTGTACGGTTTGTTATTGTTTTTAATCACATCTATATTTCTGCATGATGACTTTAGAAATGCCAGCTGCTGTTTACGACCAGGCCTCTCTACCGGACCTATTGCCCCTCTACTACCGCCGACTTTTCCCTTTCTCTCAATATTACCGGTGGCTTAACTATGGAGGAGGTGAGTACAATACTGGGTAGTTAGCAGCCAGCCCATTCATGATAGTATGTACATCGGTTTTGAAAACAGATAATTTACGTATCTTTCAGATCAGCGAGATATTCTTAAAAAATAAACTTATACATAATTACTACACTCCTTTATTATTCCTCACCTGGCCCATTTAATTAGAAAACATCCGCACAAGACGTAGCAAAATATTTATTTTGATACAATCAAAAGCCATACAGTACAATATACAAACCTATGAACACTGAAGCAGAACTTACGCCTTTTCACGCTGCATTGTTCTTAGCCCCGGGCTAAGACTGGCCCTGTGTTATCTTAGCCTGTGTTCACAAAATAGTTTAACCCTGGGCTAAGATTTGACCTTAGGCTAAGGTTTCACACTTGTATTCCTAAGACCTGGACTAACAGACAATTATAACACGAAACTATTCAATATTCTGTCTATGACATATTACAAATGTGTCATTCTCTCTGGGCATACGAATAAGTTACAGTCCATCACTGACACGTGATCAATGTTACTCTCCCAAGATTAAATTTACGGCTTTTTGACATCGGTTGATCAAGACACCCGCCTTATCGGCATTGGATATGACAACTTCGTTAAAACGCAGAGAAAAAAACAGCGACGAGAAAATATGAACATAAGGCAGAAAATGTTACTTGTCGACCATTATTCTTTCAGCATATTTGCTAGCTTTACGTCAAAAGCAAGCTGCAACTATTTCTGCAACTGTAACTATTTCTCTAAGATAAAGCCGGTGCACTGAAACGAGGAAAATTTGCAGAGTGAAAGGACCGAAATAGAAATACACTAATACACTAAATACTGGTGACGGCGCGCGTCAAATGCGTATGTAAATTTAGTGAAAGTGCAGCTTTTGTGATTGGACAATAAACATTCTGTGATTTTGTTTTTGACCCTGTTTCACACTGGTTCATTTGTCACCGTGTTTCTGGGACTAGCTCTGAAAAGTCGGTGCTAACTCTGCTCCAGAGCAAGGTCAGCTAGCCCTAGGATAACGGTGGTCCTAGCCCACTTCAAAATATGCAAGTGTGAACACAGCTAAATCTCCCATAGCCCAGGGCTTAGGAGGCTCTTAGCCCTAGGCCAAGGTGCAGTGGGGAAATACTGCTGTACAACCACTGCATTTCAATTTAGGTTTTTATCAGTTCCCAAATCTGTTTTTAATTAATAGCCTTGTACAAGTGTAATGTGAATTTGTTGTTGTTGTTATTATAATTATTATTATAATATTAGAAACAACTTTTTCTACGCCCTCAGTGACAAAGAACTACTTCCAGAATCGAGAGTTTTCCTTTACGTTAAAGGATGACATCTATGTACGATATCAGTCGTTCAGCACACAGAGTGAACTGGAGAAGGAGATGCAGAAGATGAACCCATTCAAGATTGACATTGGAGCCGTCTACAGTCACAGGGTGGGTTTATATTATGAATCATCTGTTTCTGACCACTTGTTACATAAATCAGTTTATTTTGTTTTCAAAATATTTCTCCATTGGTCTCCCTATCTCTAACAAACACACACATGCCCATTTTATATATGTTAATTTCTCTTCTTCACCGGTAGCCCAACCAGCACAACACGGTCAAGTCTGGATCCTTCCAGGCATTGGAGAAGGAGCTGGTGTTTGATATTGATATGACAGACTATGATGATGTCAGAAGTTGTTGCAGGTACTTAATTCACATTGTCAGAAAGTCTCTTGTTTGTAGATTCACCATCTTTAATTTTGTATAGATGTGAAGCATGTTTGAATGTACAACAGATTCTAATTTGATTAGCAATACTTTTTGTCACCGTTGTCGTGCGGTTGATCAGCTTTTATTTCTGGTCTGGTTTTGCAGTGCAGCAGACATCTGCCCAAAGTGCTGGCCTCTGATGAATATTGCCATCCGTATCTTGGACAGGGCCCTTCGGGGTGAGACAGATTTGTTTATTTCAGTGCCATTTAACAGGTGTTTGTATCCAATGCTGCTTAGTCACATGTCATTTTTTATTATTTTAATTAATTTTTTTACAAGTTCTAGGATTAAAACCCACAATCCTGTGTTGTTGCAAGTGCCAGGCTCTACTGACCCAGCTTTTGAATCTCTTTCTATTGGTCATTTTGTAATGTAATCTGATTAATTAATTGATGTGTGAACTGTTCTCATTGCCTTTTTTCTGGGGTGCTCCAGAGGATTTTGGTTTCCGCCACTGCCTGTGGGTGTACTCCGGCAGGAGAGGGGTCCATTGTTGGGTGTGTGACGAGGCCGCCCGGAAGCTCTCTGTGGCGGCACGCTCCGCTGTGGCTGAGTACCTGAGTCTGGTCAAGGTGAGATAAGCTGCCAACACCTCTCCGCCCACTTCTCTTAACGCCTGCCTGCAAGACATCAGTAGCTGAACCTCCTTGAACACATGTGGCAAGACAGAGATCATGCCTACGGTGATCAGATCTACCTCACACGCTGCCAGTATTTACTGCCCCTGCCCCATGTAGAGCTCACCCTCACAGCATCCCCTGGTCCTGCTTTCAGTTGTTACTGGTAAACGAAGTGCAGAAAAGGTGGCTAGATGTGCACCCTTATAAACGACATGGGCTTAATGATCTGGACCCCTTTTTTGCTGATACTGATTGCCTCTGTCTCTGCTTTTGTTGCCATGCCTGTTCAATCTTTCATTACAAACATCAGAAAGCTGCTGTCATTGCTTTTTTCATAGTGGGTGACAGGCTAACTATTACAAGCCATTGTTCATCAAATATTGCTCTTCCTGTCAGTAGACCTGCCATTTTGAGCCCCACTGAGTTTTTCCTGCATGCAGTCAGAATTCAGAGACAGTCATGGTTATACCTCAACAACCTTGAAAGTCCTAAATGACAAATCTGCTTTAGACAACAAGCAGTGTTTTGCAGCTTTTTTTGAAGAAGCCTTTGTCAACCATCCCATTTTAATTAATAGTTTCAGCAACCTAGGGACCCAATAGCAGTCTCTTCTGGTTAGAAAAGTATTTCTATGATTATTTACACCTGAGGGCTGTAGCTTATCAATAGAAGTCCCTAAAGCTTCAAATCCTGGGCCAACCCTGTTCAAATCTGTGTTAGACCATTACCAAGGTTCCATTAGCTCCTGGTAACGCCCCCCTCAAATTTAATGCAGAAGACACAGAAGACACTATCCTGCATACAACTGGCCTGTCACTAAAAACTGTGCTGAATAACTAATTAATCAGTATTAATCACATCCAACATGCCTTCTTTGACCTCCACCTACTCCTAAAATACCCCAATAACTAAATGTATGCACCTCAATCATAGCATACCTCAACCTGCTTGCCCCAAACTGGTCCTGGCCCTGAATGGGTTAGTGGACAGTATGTTGACAGTATACCAAAGCAAATTTCACTGCTTCAAAAAAAAAATATTCTAAACAAGCTGCAATCTGACCAATACACCTATGTCATCAAATCTTTCTGTACATGTTTTGCTGTATATGCGCTGAATGAAATCTATTACACTTTCCATTATAAACTGTTTTTTGTATTCATGTTTTTACATTATTTTATGGTTCATTGTGTTGCCCTTTCCTCTTTAATTGTATACCTTTCCCAAGTTGTTTTTCAAATTGGAATTAGTTTTGAACTGACGTGCCTGGCTAAATAAGTGAAATCTTTATTTCAATTTAAAATGTTTTAATTGTCTCCAAATGAATACCTTCCAAACATCAATACCTCCGCATCTCTGTCAATGATATACTGGTCCCTCTGTGTCATCTTTGAAATGTCCTTCTCATTCCAATCCTGCGCAAAACAAATACCCAGGCAACATTCTTCCAACTCTGCAAAATCTCCAGGCTCTGACCATCATTGTCCATTAAATCACTGAAATTCTCCTCCATGCCTTTGTCCCCTCCTGACTGGACTCCTGAAACACTCTTCTCAGTATCCCCAACAAACTCACTAATGGACTCCAACTGGTCCAGAACTCTGCTGCTAGAATTCTCACCGGCACCAGATCAACTGAACACATCACAACAATGCTCAGCAGTTTACAGTGGCTTCCTGTGTCATGTCAAATTTAATGTGGCTCATATTTAAGACTTCACCTCCATCACCAGGCACCCACCTATCTCTCTGACCCTTCCCCAGATTACACTCCAGGTCTCCAGTGCTGGTCTCCATGTCAACTCCCCATTCCTGCGTTTTCACCATAGCCCATGTTGTCGACACAAACCCCCTCTCTTTAATAGTTTTGTAGGGTCTTTAAGATTTTTAATTGCACTTTGATTTTCAAATTATCTGATGTAGCACACTTTATTTTATGTTTCTATTTATTGCACTTAATTTAAGTAGGTCTATTCATTGAAGTGAAGAAATGCCTCTAACATCAACATGTATAATATTATAGATATTGAGATGTTTACTTTTTTCTGTTTGTCAGGGTGGAGAAGAGACAGTGAGGAAAGTAGTGCTAACAGACCCAATTCATCCATTTATCAGGTGAGATTATGATGCACTTTGAAATCCTTCCAAATGAGCCACTATCATTTTCCACACTAATACTTTTTTCAGATAGAATACTGCTACAGTAATGCGTAGATGGCAGTTATGGTGTTTCCGCCACTGTGCTTATGTTTTAAAAGGGTGTAGGTCACTTAACCATGCGTGGTGTTAGCTTTGTTAGAGATGGTGGGATCTACATATACCATTCGTTTGGTGTTGAAGGGCAGAATTCAGTTGAATGACCAGTTGCCTCTTTCTTCCCCAGAGAATCTCTCATGGTGGTGGAGCACTACTTCACCCAGTACGCTCTACTGGGACAGGACATACTGGGCAGCAAAGTGGCTACAGACAAAGTGCTGGGCCTAGTCCCTGAAGATATCCTTTTCCTGTCAGCCACTTGTTATTGGATTGCAGTGTTATGTGTATTAGAGTTTAGCATCTTTTCTGATATCCATTGCATGTTGGACAACAGGGAACATCCTAGAACATGCCTAGTCTTAACAGAACCTGTACATGTCAGAAAGGAGTTGCTGGTTGAATTCAAGACTGAAAAAAATCCTGAGAGGCGCTGGGGCAGACTCACAACTATGGCCCAAAATAAACGCGTAAGTGGCCATGCATGCTCGCACAACACTTCAATAAAATGTCAAAAGGCCTTTAAGAACACTACAATAATGAGGTGATGTCAATGGCAGCCAAGAGTGCAGTGTAACACTACTTTCTTCAACAGACTACCGTCAAAAAGGGCCACTACTTTGAGAAGGAGATCATGCTGCAGTACTGTTACCCTCGGCTCGATGTTAACGTCAGTAAAGGAGTCAACCACTTGCTAAAGAGCCCCTTTAGCGTCCATCCCAAAACAGGTTAAGTAAAACTCAGTCTCCCGAACAGGCACGCCTTATTCACTAATCGAGGACTGGATTACAATAATGAGCAATGTTTTCTTTTTCCCCATTCCTATTCTTTACATCTTCACAGGGAGGATCTCTGTCCCTATTGACCTTAGAGAACTGGATCGCTTTGACCCCTTTGAAGTCCCTACTATCAGGTAAGCACTGGTCAGTTAGTTGGTCTTAGCTTTCATAGATTTTCATATTCAAACATTAAATCTTCAAAGTGCCAAACCACTTTTCAGTGTGAAGCACCCCTAGGGTTTTTGGTTGGTATACTCACTGTTCCTTTTATTCCGTCTTTCTGTAGTCTGATCTGTGAGGAGCTGGATCTGCCCAAGATGGCAGGAGAGGAAGAGAACCAGGAGGACCCCAACGAGAATGACAAAGAAGCTGGAGAGAGACGGAAAATAAGAGGTTTTCAAAGAGACAAGTGCAATTTAACTGAAAAGATCAGATGTGAACAGATCTGTTATGAAGTAGTAGGGAATTATAAGATTTAAGGGGCATGTGTAAACGCAGCCCATGTAAGCCAAGGGTTCGGATTTGAGTTTGGTCATTGTGTTTATTGTTTTAACAAAAATATATCTCTGGTTTCATAGACTACAAACGAACAAGCTTGGCAAAGTATGTAAAACTGTTTGATCAATTTCTGGAAGAGATGGCCCGCTCAAGGAAAGGGGAACTTATTAAAAAGAGTGGTGAGTGTATTAAAAGCAAACAATTGTTAGTACGAACACTCACATATAAAGGATTTGATTATGGCTATTTTTCTCCATTTCTTTTCACAGATCTTCAAAAGGATTTCTAATGCTGAGCATTGTCCAATGGAAAGCTGTCTGTTGCTGGGATTGGTACCTAGAATGGTTGTTCAATATTTCACAAATATATTTCACAGTATCAATTCAACAACAATTGAAAACCACCATTGTTTATGTAGCATATATTCTAATTAAAAATGACTTTGTACTTCAGTTTCTGTCAATCTAGTGTGTGTCATTGTCTACTTTTATATCATCAGGTCAATTCTGGCCTTTTGGCTATTTGGTTAAGATTTGATGTGATTGTTTATTAGTTTTAATGTATAGGAGATCGACTAGATCAAGACTTGGATTCAACTGCAAGCAGGATGTCAGGCGTTTTATGGTTTATTGGACGGACAAATAGCGACAGATCCAGTCATGTTAAGACCCTTGTCGGCAGGACATGGGGGCAACCACGTGCTGATTTGCAATCTAGCATGTATGTCTGGAGTTGATTAAACAGTTATGAATTCATCCTAAGCTTTTAGTCTGTTCGAGAGATTTCAATGCCAAAAGTGCATCTTTCCCCAAAGCACAGTGAGGAAGATGGTTCAGGGGGCAAATAATAAGGGCCACAGTTGGAGTTCTAGAACTTTATTGCAGCTTGGAGGCAAGTATAAAATGCCACCTTAATGCTAATAGTCTATTTGGAAGGGTTGCATTAAAGTAAGCAAAACAACTAACAAATAACAGTTTATGAAACAGCACTTGTATTTGAACCAGGTACTCTGTTGAGATTAATGAAAATAGTGCTTTGGCCACAAACCCAACAGGGGTTTGGCCTGTGAAAGAATGAACTGTATGCTGAAAAGTTTAACTCATGCCTACTCTAAAATGTGGTGGATCTGTGATGTCATGGGGCTGTTGCTTCCACTGCTCCTGGGACCTTTGTTAAGGTCAACAGCCTTATGAACTCTACCAACTACCAGGACATTTTAACCAAAAACTTGGTTGCCCCTGCCAGGAAGCTGAAATGTATGGGCGTATGAAGGTCGTTATTACTTATACAATAGGAAGGCCATCCCACTAAGCATCTTTCAAACTGTCTGTTTTATAATACTACTTTGATGTGTTAGTGATGTGGTTTCTCCAAGGTATGTCTTAGGCCTTAAATCATTTAGGTGTGAGTTGACAAAATATTAACTTACAATATGGAGATTTTCATTGGGCAGGTCATTAATACATTGGCCATGGTATTCTGTTTCTACATTTGCAATAATGGTTTTGAAAATAAGTAGAAATGTACCTTACAGAAGAAAACCATAAATTCATGGATATGTAAAATGCATGGGAAACACGAGAGCGACCCGGAAGAAGAAGTTAGTGCAAAATCTGATATCACCGCGAGACCGAGGTCAGAAATTCTCTCTCACAGCCATCTTGGATATAGAATCCAGACTCGGTGAGTGTCTGTTTCGAATCTAAGTTCATCTAACCATTTATCCTATTTGAAGTTCTTTAAAACAGTGACCTGAAAGTACATGAGAAGTTGGTCATACCCCTCGTTTGCTTATTTGTGAATATAGTTTTTTGTACGCAGGAATACTAACTGTTATGTTACCGAGCACTGGTACAAAATGGGAGAACACGACTCTTCCCACATATGCTAAGGTTGCTTCTTACTTGAACAGGCTTTTATATAACGTGAGTTAAGAACATTTTGAGGATTGGTTTGAGCTGTTGACGGTGGTACCACATTTAAGTGTTCAGTGAAAGTTGTCAGTCAAACCATAAGTCTCTTGACATCGTACATCCACCTATCTTCAAGTTAAACTTGTACCTGAGAGAGTCGTTAGCGAGACCGTTAACTACAGTACTCTATAGTTAACCACGTTTGCTACAGTAACTACTGGCGTAGTCCGTTATGGCTTTGTTACTGTTATGTACAGTTTTTGTCGCTGCAACGTGTCAAAGTATGGTTATTTGGTTTTGGTGGTGACCGGTTGTCTTCTAATAATGTGCAGCTGATTGTGAAATAATCATGTGAAGTTTCATTAGCTTAGGGAGTGTATTGTAGTAATTAGCAACACGTGAATAACGCGTGTCGGTTCTTATACAAAAAATGTCTTGTTTGCTTGCGGACGTCAGGCGTGGATGTGCACACACCAAGTCAAGAGAACTTAGTTTTCCAAATTTAGTTATCCGTAGAACACTACTTGTTCTAGTGAAGTAAAGCTAGCCAACCACAGTATACCGAACCCGGTTGCCCAGCGCCGAAACGGAACGTATAACTAATCTTGAATCGTTCGTGTCCTAACAATATCTCTTATTAATCAAACCTAGAGTGGAACCAGACTGAGGGATGGCCAGTCCTCTTCGGTGCCAGTTGACGATTATAAGAGTACATGGCATTTTGGGTCGCGGCAATGTTTGCATGATGTGAAGACAAGCGGGTCAATAAATGCATGTGGGCTGTGTCCTTAAACAGAATCCAAGTCAGCTGAATAACCAAGTGGACAAGGGCTGGGGACAGTCAGGTGGGGTGTGGGCTGACTAACAATTAGCTTGGAGTAATGGTGAGATGATCATGACATAGCACCATGGTAGTTATCTGACTGACTTGTTTTTATGTTTTTGAGGTGAACATAGTTTGCATCAATCAGCTAGTTTTTTTTTTTTTTTTTTTTTTAGGAGCTGTCCCTGGGCTGAGGGTCTGCTGCAAAGCATTTTTGAATCACTTTGACATACATTACAAGTGATAATGTGTATATTTCTTTAAGTAGGGGATACACTAATTCAGTGGTGTGAAGTCCTATTCAAGTGCTGTGGTCAGTACACTAATCTTTGACACGCAGGCCCAAATGGCTTTCCACAATTTTGTTTGCTCGTCCAGTGTGTCAGTACATATGGGTCTGTCAAGCTGATCCCATTATTCAATGTAAGTTTACTGTGACAGTCCTAATCTTGTGCTGATAATGAACAGTGATATTTCAGAAAAAAGTAAAGCTTTCTCTCACTGTCCCTCAATAGCTCCAATCAGAGTTGACATACTAATCAGTAATGGTTACTGCTTGGTGGTCTCTCTGCCTCTGTGGTTTGTGCACATTGCCCTCTTAAAGCAGTGTTTGTAAACAAAAGGATCAATACTAGTAGCTAAATGTATTAGCTTGACATCAATGAATGCATTTACATTGTCAATGTGTGAAACAAACAAACTAGCAAATAAGCTGACTGTTCATTCAAGCAGAACAGGTTTTCTTTCTGTCAATTATTTCTGTTGATTCATTGCTGGAATTCTCCTTTCAGACACAAGCATGCCTGGCGAAGCCACAGAGACGGTCCCAGTCACTGAGCAGGAGATGCAGCAGCCACAAGTTGAGACTGGTATGTATAGCATTATTATGGCATACTCGCATGCTAAGACACTAAACATTGGGGCTAATGGGGTCCTGGAACTCAAACACCACAGTAACTAATTCAACCAAACAGTGCTTGTAGAATGGAGTGTGTGAAGTCTTTGCCCTATTGGAGGGGACTGATGGCTGTTATTTACTTTGATTCCTTTGGAAAAGGTAGCACTAGTAACATAATCAAGCAGGTGACACTGTTGAATGACACTAGACATATGGTTACTCTGGTTCCCTCGTGGAGTCCTGCTTTACACACATTCTCAGCTTATATGGGGAGTTGTGGTGTCAGGTTTATTTGAAGGGGGAGGGTGGTTTGAGCAGCTGAGAGATAATATAAACCATGACTTGTATATTATGATCTGAAGACGCTATTCTTTCAATCCCCGACTTTGACTGAAAGTCTTATTTTTGTAGTTTGAAGTGAGTAGCCCTCAATTGTTTGTCTAGGCCAGTCTTTGACACTACATTAATAAGGATGTGACAAATTTTCGGGTCTTTAGAGAGCGTGTCTAAAACTAGGAAGGTTATGTTTTGAATTTCACTGTGGTTTTATTGGGTTATCCAGGACCCCTTGTTTACTCAAATTTACTCACAACCACCTGTGTTAAATGTTACTGCACTGACAACTGGGATGTGCACCTCTTTCTAATGCACGGGCATTGATACAGTTGCCTTGTGCATGGACGATTTTTGAGAAACCTTGGCACAAAGGAGTGGCACTAACTTATGATACAGTGGTAGGAAATTATTTTTGTTTTGGTCCGCAAAATGTTTTGTAAAAAAAAGATCTTCTGCCAATTTTTTCCCTTCATGGTAATGTCTGTGATGGCATCGATTTGACTAAATGGTTAATGGCAAGGTGAACTGCTTCTGTGTAGTAGCCTATAGAACTGTATTTGAGTAACATTTGTTTTGAATAGAACAAAATGAATATTGTTGAGCTTTATATCATTTTCTCATTCATTTCAATGCAACAACTTTTTGATTTGTATAAAGATCTGTCATAAGTGAAGATAATTTCTGACTCAATAATTTTCTTATAACCAAGCCCTGTGCTTGAGTGAAGTGTTGAAAATGATTAGCATATGAAAGTCCATGCTCATCTAAGGTGGGGTCTTGAGCTATCAATATCTGTCAGTTTACACAACAAAATAATGTAGTGTCTCGGGACGTCTTCGATTCGTCTCTGAAAATGTAGCGCAATGTAAACAAGCCTTAAGAGACTCCTAGTTCGTGGTGATGAAGACCACAAATTGATTTTGAAGACCACTACAAGAAGTTGCATGTGCTAAACAAGTGAAGACTTGAACTATTGATTGGGGAACACTAAAAATATTCAGTCCTGTAGCTGCAAGTTGCCAGTGCAATGAAATTGATGACACGCTAGATTAACTGATTTATGTAGAGGCCACCTTTGTTGATAATTATAGTGTTGCTAGAGGGATGCTCAGTAGGTGATTCAACATTAGGAATTATTAATGTTGGAGATCATTGGAAAATTTTGTCTTCAAGGAATACTATGTTGTTCCAAATAAGAGTTTAATTGCATGAAATGAATGAGATCATATAATTCTAGTTATTTGACAGATGTTTATTAAATTGTGCCTATTAAATCTTAATTTCCTAATTTAAAAGTACATTTAGTGGGCATGATTTTCTCAATGGCTTCATTCTGAAATGTTGTCATCACGGGTTGTAGATATATTGAATGCTATTTTTCTTGAGGGTTTCCTCACACCTGGTCTCAAAGGTGTTTCCAACTACAATCTTGTCCAATTAGCCACTGCATGGTAACTGGGATATGGGCACACTATATTCTCGGGGTGGGAACACTCAACACTCACCCATTCTTGGTTTACTTAAAATCGGAAAGCAATTGTCTGCATCCTTGAATAACCGCACAAACACTCTGGTTTCACTGAATTCATAGTTAGATTACAAAAATGTACTCGTATTCAATTGTATCCTCTTAATATTGTCTTACAATTGAAACCTTTTGGATCAAAACATGCTCGTGTTTACAACCCTCATATTTCCTTAGATGAGGGGTTCAATCATTTTTGATCACATGCTAACAAAAGCGCTTCCAAGCTTGTCAACTTCTTCTCACTTGCTGTGACTACCCCCTGCTGCTCCCTCCGCTCCTCCTCCTTTCCTTCTCACCAACTCCAGGGGTGTTGAGTTCCTCTTCTCCCCCTGAGATGGCTGTGCCTGTGACCAAGATATCCCCTTTGGACAGTCTGGTGCCTCCAGACGCCTCTACTGTACTTCGAGAGTTAGAATCCAAGCCAGTGTCTCAAATGGCTTCTGGAAAGGAAGCTAGTGGAAAACGTAATGGTGTGGAAGCAAGACCTGAAGCTAAAGTGACCTTTGTGGAAGAACCTAAAGAAACTGCTGAAGAAAATGTCACCCAAACAACGGAAGAGGTCACCATCCAAGCTATAGTTACTGAAGCTACTGTGGTACCCGCGGCAGTGGCTGAGGTACCCGCGGCAGTGGCTGAGGAGGCTCCAATTCAAGAACCTTCTCTTGCTGAAGAACCAAATGCTGGCGCTGTTGATGGGATGGCACGTCCCCCTCCAGAAGTCACTTCTGAGCCTGCTGTCAAGATGGTTATTGAGGACTTGAAGTCTTGTGAAAACACTGTACTGTGCCCTGAAATGAAAAATGCAAACACAACAGCCACACAATTTTCTGCTGATATGACCATTGACACTGCCACACTAAACAAAACCCCTTTTGAGGAAGAACCATTTGTGGCCTTTTCTGAGGCCATGCAGATGAAGGTGCCGTCAAATCGCGCTGGCCCAACTATCTCCACCCAGCACCTGTCAGGTGGGTCATTTTGTGTGCAAAGTTAGCCTTTCCCCTCTTTAAACAGCTTCCCCTTTTAAACTTTTGTTTCTTCTATACTTTTGTACTTTTGCCACCTCTTGCACCAAAATTAAGATTTAAAATAATTTTTTAGGGGTTTATCATCATGGGTTTATATAGGATCTTAATTTTCTCTTGCGTCACTGTAAGACGTGTTGCACCTTGAAACAGGCCAGTCCGTGGGCACGCAAAGAACTTCAAGCAACTTTGTTTTTTGTTGTCAGATGTTTTCTGTCTTTGTTCTGTTTTTGTCGCTGTGCTTTCTTTGGGCTTATTGGTGTTTGTTGGGAGGAATGCACTAAACCATGTCCATGTGCTCTAATTGCAGTTATGTGTAAGAACACATGAACACTGGTTATTTGGGTGGAAAGAACAAAGCTCAATTATGGTGATTTGGAAAGAACATGAAATGTAGCTGAACGCTGCAATAGATCAGATGTTATTATTGCTCAGAAGACCGATTCGAGTAAACGTTTTGGTCTGTTTGTGTAAACCTAGCTAAGCCAAGCTATAGTCTCTATAAAGTCACTTTAGTATTAGATTAGATTAAAACTTCATTGTCATTTAACATTTATTTTTTTCTAATCGAGTAATCAAGAGATTAATCGATTATCAAAATAGTTGTTAGTTGCAGCCCTACTTATTGATCCCAAATCTGCTCTAATTCAGCTGGACATTGAGTCTAGTGTCAGCCAGGCTAGGGAGGATGATTTAAATAACAATGTAATGGTCTTGTTCACTTGATGTAACACATTCCAGCAGTGTAAAATATTCTGTTGAATTTGCATTCAAGTATGAAACCACTGAGTTTCTAACAATTTGACCTGTCCAATATTTTTGCTCTTTGTAGTGCCATGCTTTGCCAAGCTATATTTTTTTTCCTCTGCATTGAGTGGGTCCTCATTGTTTCTTTTTGGTTGGTAAATAAGGAAAATATGAGTAATTGATATGTGGGTCTATGCTTGCACCAAGTAGATTGTTTGAACTTTAGGTAGTTAGTTGTGGATTTGCCTGAAATTTATGTGGTGTGTATGTGTGCTGCCCTGTAACAAAACATCCCATTTAGCATACAAGGTTGGTGTGGTGTTCCTTTTCCTAACCTTTCATAATCCTGGAGTTCTAAGGTAACATGGCCCTCGGTGTGTTCCCATCTTTAACCTGCATGGTTCAGGCTTTGACATCCTTTCATTTTAAACAAACACTTTTTTTCATTTAGCCGCAACCTCTACCCCTGCAAGTGTGGCTACATCCCAGGAACCCCAGGCTGCTTCTAGCTCTGCTAAAGCCAAAGATCCCAAGGGTGGCTCTGCCCCAAAAGCTGTCCCTGGCAGAAGAAAACGTTCCTCAATGTCAGCCTCCTCCGCTTCTCCTACTTCTCCAAAGTCCACGTCCTCCACACCCCGTTCCCCCTTAACTACCTCACCTGGGGCTTCCAGCCAGGGCAACCGTGGTGCCCCAAAGGTTGTGAAGGCAGGCAAACAAGGAAAGGCTAAGAAAGGAGAGGCTTTCAAACCTGCTTCTGACCTGCCAAAACCTGCTGAGGTCCCTGCCCCAACAGAGGCCATTGAGCCTAAAGCTGCTCCTGCACCTGTTGTGTGTACGCAAGCACCTGCTTCAGCAGAGCCTGAACCTGCTACTCCCTCATCTCCAAAGCCTGTGGCATCCCCTGTGGCCTTTAAAGTGACCTCAAAACCTGCTGCACTGGCCCCTATGTCATTTGCTGATGCAGTTGCCTCTAGCCCCTCTAAAGCTGCCCCTGAGAAGCCTATGGCCAAGCCTGAGCTTATACCTAAAGTTGAGGTCAAGGCAACCCTTGCCCTGGAGGATGATGACCTTCCCCCTCTCATTCCTCCAGAAGAGCCAGTGAAGATGCCTTCCCCAGTAGCTGCTTCAGTTCTCGCCAAGCCAGCTCCGGTTGTAGCTAAACCAGCTCTCGCTAAGACCGCTCCCTTTGTAGCTACACCAGTTCTCGATAAACCAGTTCCTGTTGTAACTAAGCCAGCTCCCGTTGTAGCCGCTCCCGCTGTACCCGCCCCGGCTCCCGCTAAGTCTGCTCCCGTTGTACCCGCCCCGGCTCCCGCTAAGCTGGCCCCCTCTGTAGCCGCCCCGGCTCCCGCTAAGCTGGCCCCCTCTGTACCCGCCCCGGCTCCCGCTAAATCGGCTCCCGCTAAGCCGGCCCCCTCTGTAGCCGCCCCGGCTCCCGCTAAGCCGGC
>JACXGI010004250.1:0-13542 GCA_016801175.1 Esox masquinongy
TTTATCCCATTTCTAATCTTTTTTTTTAATCTTTATGTTTTCTTATTGTATTTCTATTATTATGATGTTTTCATTTGTTTTGATGTTTTAATTTGAGTATTTGTTTTTATGTTATTGTATTTTTATATATTTTATATTTTATTTTTCTTTGTAAAGCACATTGAATTGCTTCGATGTATGAATTGTGCTATATAAATAAGCTTGCTTGCTTGCTAAGTGTGCACACCCTCTTATAACTGGGGATGTGGCTGTGTTCAGAATTAACCAATCACATTCAAACTCATGTTAAATAGAAGTCATTACACACCTGCCATCATTTAAAGTTACTCTGATTAATCACAAATAAAGTTCAGCTGTTCTAGTAGGATTTTCCTGACATTTTCTTAGTTGTATCTCAGAGCAAAAGCCATGGTCCGCAGAGAGCTTCCAAAGCATCAGAGGGATCTCATTGTTGAAAGATATCAGTCAGGATAAGGGTATAAAAGAATTTCCAAAGCATTAGATATACCATGGAACACAGTGAAGATCAAGTGGAAGAACAAGTTTTCTCCACATCATCAAGTGGAGAAAATATGGCACAACAGAGACATTACCAAGAACGTCCCTCCAAAATTGATGAAAAGACAAGAAGAAAACTGGTCAGGGAGGCTTCCAAGAGGCCTACAGCAACATTAAAGGAACTGCAGGAATTTCTGGCAAGTACTGGCTGTGTGCTACATGTGACAACAATCTCCCGTATCAATCTTCACGTTATAGGCCACATTAAAGGTGGAAAGTTCTGACATGATTTATTTTTGTCACATTCTTTTATGATGGCAGTCACTTTTTATGATGGCAGTCACTTTAAAGGATGGCAGGTGTGTAATGACTTCTATTTAACATGAGTTTGAATGTGATTGGTTAATTCTGAACACAGCCACATCCCCAGTTATAAGAGGGTGTGCACACTTATGCAACAAGTTTATTATTTTTCATTTTTCCCCCTCGAAGATTTCAGTTTGTTTTTCATTTGAATTGTTCATATTATAGGTCACATTAAAAGTGGAAAAAGTTCTGACATGATTTATCTTTGTCTCATTCTTTTACATCACAAGAACCTGGCATTTTAACAGGGGTGTGTAGACTTTTTATATCCACTGTATACAGTACTCAGAACCCTTCACTTTTGCCACACACATTGATGAACACATTCAGACCATATGGTGACAAAGCAAAAACACATGCTTATAAATGTGTGCCAATTCATTGAAAATAAAAAAAATTAAATTTAGAATCTCATGTACATAAGTATTCAGACCCTTTATTTAGTGCATTGTAGAAACACCTATGTAAGCAATATCAGATTTAAGACTTCTTGTCTATGCCTTTTCTGTCTTTGGGCAGTTTCTCCCATTTTTCCTTTGAGATCCTCTCAAACCTTTTCAGATTGAATGGGGAGCGTATGTGACCTGTAATCTTCAGGTCTCCCTACACGTGCATTTGGGTTCAAGTTCAGGCTTTGGGTTGGCAACTCAAGGACATTCACAGGCTGTGTGCTTCGGGGCGTTGTCGTGCTGAAAGATTAATATTCGCTCCATTTTGGGGTCATATGCACTCTGGATCATGTTTTCTTCAAGGACCTCTTTGTATTTAGCTCCGTTCAACTATCCCTCAATCCTAACCAGTCTCACAGCCCTTGTCCCTGATAAGCATCCCTATGGCATGATGCTGCCACCAACATGCTTCACCAGCTTGTTGAGGTTAAAGTTCACGCTCACCTCGATGACATCACTGCCGAAGAACAGAAGCTGTGTATGGTGGCTATAGGAAATAGTTCGCTAGTGCCAGGTTGAATTCAGCCAGTTCCGCTGGCTGTTTCATCAGTGTATAGTTTGAAAAATCTATTCTACCGCGACAGATTACTGAATGTAGTTTGAAGTGTTTTGGAGTAGTTTTCTGCTTCCAATTTAGCTTTGCGATAGGGGTATGTACGCTTTCCATTCATGAATTTGTACAATGCTAATAAGGCTAATTAATGACTGAGACAGAGCTGAATAATGAATTGTTTTAAAAAAAATACTCTATGTGCCAAAGGACAAACTCAGGGTAAGGGGACTGCCACTGAAATATGATTTTTGGGTGAACTATCCCTTTAATTAGGTGAGGCTTGTGTGCCAGTCTTGTGTCTTTAAGCAAATTTAGTGTTTTGCTATTATGATTTCTTTTCATATATGATTGTTTGCCAGAATGTTGAAATATTTTGTGTTGGTGTATAAGCAATATGTATTTTATTTAGCAAAACAATTATTATGTATATTTATTATATGCACTTGCAAAAGAGAATGCATTTTCACCTGCCTAAATAAAATGTAGCCTAGTGAGTTGTTGATGCAATTCTAATTAAAGGTACACCACATTTAAAGAGATGGCTTCTGGTAAATGTAGCATTCTGATATTGTAAAGTAAATATTATGAATTCATGAAGGGCCAATTAATGTCTATTGCCGAGCTGTATCTTGGAAGCCAACCCCACAGACTAATGCTTCTGAGTTTGAGGTCTATAGCAAACCATGTGTTGTGTTAGAGAAGGAAAGAGACAGTACAAGTAACAGCTCAGCTCAGTCCTATTTGAAGTTAAATGCATTTACCTATTTTCTCTCATAGTGTTAGAAAAAATAGTATGATGCTAATGCACTAGAGTGCCCAATAATGGGCTAGGGAATATGTCAGAGACAGAGAGAGCCTTATACACAAGAGTAGACACAACCCCCTCTATCCCTCCTTGTGCATTAGGCCAAACAGACAGACCATCTAGTTGTCTCTTTGATGGAAAGATTGACCACTGATTGATTGAGGTTGTTCATAGGAAGAATCTTATTCTTTCTCTATTCTTGCTATCCTTTTTTAATACAGTTCCTGACTTTAATAGTTCTTCTATTATAATGCAATAATATGTATACCTACATATAAATACTCAGAGACTTGTTTGAATGTATTAGCCCTGTATAAATGGTTCTGTTTGATTAGATTCAGAGGGTCCAGGGCCCTACAGAGAAGCTCCCTGCCCAACCGGGCAAACAACCCATAATACATTCTACAACATCTGCTTTCAGCAGTGTGCAATATCCTCTCCTAACTGTAGCTCTTCCTATAAAAGGGATTAGTTCCAACTCTGAGAGGAGGGAAAAAAAATCTTACACCAACAATACCATTATTACTTCAGTATGAATTAGGGCAAGGCAATTGCGTAGCCACATCTGCAACTAATACACGGCCAGGGTGGGATGTGTAAATAAAGTACAGTGAAGAGTTAGTTTATTTAAAGCATTGCCGGGCCTGATGGCTCTAGAGGTTGGGATTATGTTCAATATGAAGCTTGATTCCGCAACTCTGATATAATATTTCAAACATGGGTCAGCAGTTTTGAATGAATCATCTAATTCTGATATGTTGTTTAATGGATGTCTATGATTTCAGAGAGCAAGCTGCGTTCAGTGTCACTTATTCCGATATTAAATTTTGACAGGGACATATGTTGTCTTTTCTGTGCAAATCCCCCTCTCTGAAACTGCTGCCTTTTCCTGAAGGCTCATCCCAAATATGGAGATCGAAAACATTCATCAAAGAGGTGGTTAAGAAACATACAGGGAAACTCACTCTCTGGCCACCTCGATAAGACAACCAACTATTGCTCTCTGTTCTCCATTAAGTGAAAGCTTCATCTGGTTTGAACATGCTGGAAATAAAACTCCCAGAGTCAATGAGGAAACTCCCAGTCACCCTGTTCCTTGGAGTCCCTCGTGGACTGCATCGCACCAGCCACCCTAAAACACCAAAAAGAAACTCCATAGCATTCATGTTGTATGAAGTAATTATTTTACTCTAGCGTTCTAGATGGAACTTTCTTTTGTCTATTATTATTGTTCAACAATAATTTTCTTTTCAATACTTTTCTCTTACACCCACCAAAACTAAACAAGAATCCCTTCAAGTTCCAGGTTTCCTGTTTACTGTGCACCTGGAATGGTGGGTAGGTTTGAAAAACTATTTTCCCAGGCTGCTCAAACAGTCAGCTTGAAAGAAAAGCACTGCAATGAGAGAAAAGGGACATCAAAATTGGCCTGTTGTCATCAGCCCCTCGGCAGCCCCCCTGGCAATAGTCTGATCCCCATTTGCCTTTCTCCGGCTGATCCGTCAGCAATGCCTGATCAAACATAAACATGTCTTCCAGCAATCCCCAAGAGTGCATCCTAAATAGCAACATGCCCTATATAATGCACTATTTTGATGAGAGCAGCGCAATATGTAGGGAATAGGGTCCCATTTGCGATGACAACCATCTCTAAGAGGGACGAGTGCCCCTTACTGTCCCACCCTTCAATCACTTCCTGCGGACTAGCCCCCAGACAAAGGCTGTTACTTTGTCTCTTTACACCCAAACCCCCAGCCCAACCTTACATGGGTTTGGGAAATAAAGTACAACACATCATGAGATTATCTAGCGTTTTGTGTTACATTTTGATGTTCCACAGACAGTTATTTCATCATCAGTGAGTGGAAACGTGATACCAGGAAATTATTTAATTCCAGCTTTGGTCTGTTGTCCCTGTGTCCTGAGAGGAGAAGAATTACCTACAGTATTGCTATTAATAACTTATGGTGCACCTAATAGCACTACAAAAATATAGTAACGTAACCTAAATATACAGCTCCGGAAAAAATTAAGAGACCACTGCACCTTTTTCTTTCCTTTCCAAAAAAGTTGAAAAGGAAAGTTTTGAGTGAGGAACAGAAGCGTTCAATTTGCAGTGGTCACTTTTAACCCTTCTGTTCCTCACTCAAAACCTTCCTTTTCGACTTTTTTAGAAAGGAAAGAAAAGGGTGCAGTGGTCTCTTAATTTTTTCCGGAGCTGTACATTACGAGCCTAAATAAGTTGATACTTAAAGAAAAGGACACCCCAGGAAAAAGGTAAAAGGAAGATATCCACATATATACAGGGTGGAAAACATAATGGAAACACCTATATATTAATATCAGGGACTTAATAAAAAGTGGGGCCAAACTTTGCCAACCTTAGCTCAAGTCCTTCTTGGAATGCTGTCATACAAGTTCTGAAGTCTGTGTAGTGGGAGGTTGCACCATTCTTCATTCTTCAAAAAGAAAAGCTTCCAGTTCTTTGAGGGATGAAGGAAGTAGCATTCTGTGCTCCAAAATATCCCATAAAAGTTCAATGATGTTCATATCTGGTGATTGGGGACGCCATGGAAGGTATTGGATGTCATCTTGGTGTTCATAAAACCCCTCTTGAATTTATTTGCAGTGTGCATGTCAGCATTACAGTAATATCCTGGAATATTGGAACATCGTAAGTGAACAGTGTTTGCACCATAGGGTGCACCTGATCTTGTCAAATGGCCTCATAATCCTTAGCCATTGTACGACCATGCAGAGCAATCATTGGACTCAATTACCCCCACCAGACGGCTGCACATACCATTACGGATCCCTCACCGTTTAACAGTTTGCAGCACAAATTGTGCCCTGAAGACATTCTTTGGCTTTCTCCAATTGAAAACCCATCCAAAAGTAGGAAATAGGGTGAAAGATTACTCATCAGACAATACTTATTTTTTCCATTGCTCATGGGTCCTGGTTTTTCCTTATACCAAAGTATGTATCCGTGTGTGTTGGCCTTGAAAACCAGTGGTTTCCGAATGGCAGTACTGTCAGAAAATTCCAGCTTTGTGAAATTCACAAAGTTTTTGTTGAACCTGTTTCAAAGAGGTGCTGATTCATTTCTGTGGTAACTTTTTTGGCTGTACTTTTGGAGCATTGTGCAACTATCCTCTTAAGTGTCCATCTATTTCTGTCAGCTTCAACTTGTGACCACTGTACCTCTTTGCCCATGCAATTTATCATAGGCTTTCACTATTTTTTGGACTGTTCCCATGACAAATTGAACAATACAGTGGATATAAAAAGTATACACACCCCTGTTTAAATGCCAGGTTTATGTGATGTAAAAGAATGAGAATGCTAAATCTTGTCAGAACTTTTTCCACTTTTAATGTGACCTATAATGTGAACAATTCAATTGAAAAACAAACTGAAATCTTCGAGGGGGAAAAATGAAAAATAAAAAACTTAAACAATAACCTGGTTGCATAAGTGTGCACACCCTCTTATAACTGGGGATGTGGCTGTGTTCAGAATTAACCAGTCACATTCAAACTCATGTTAAATAGAAGTCATTACACACCTGCCATCATTTAAAGTGACTCTGATTAATCACAAATAAAGTTCAGCTGTTCTTGTAGGATTTTCCTGACATTTTCTTAGTTGCATCTCAGAGCAAAAGCCATGGTCCGCAGAGAGCTTCCAAAGCATCAGAGGGATGTCATTGTTGAAAGATATCAGTCAGGAGAAGGGTACAAAAGAATTTCCAAAGCATTAGATATACCATGGAACACAGTGAAGACAGTCATCATCAAGTGGAGAAAATATGGCACAACAGAGACATTACCAAGAACTGGACATCCCTTCAAAATTGATGAAAAGACGAGAAGAAAACTGGTCAGGGAGGCTTCCAAGAGGCCTACAGCAACATTAAAGGAACAGCAGGAATTTCTGGCAAGTACTGGCTGTGTGCTACATGTGACAAAAATCTCCCCTACTCTTCATATGAATGGGCTATGGGGTAGGGTGGCAAGACGGAAGCCTTTTCTTACAAAGAAAAACATCCAAGCCCGGCTGAAGTTTGCAAAAACAAACATCAAGTCCCCCAAAAGCACGTGGGAAAATGTGTTATGGTCTGATGAAACCAAGGTTGAACTTTTTGGCCATAATTCCAAAAGGTATGCTTGGCGCAAAAACGACACTGCACATCACACAAAGAATACCATACCCACAGTGAAGCATGGTGGTGGCAGCATCATTCTTTGGGGCTGTTTTTCTTCAGCTGGAACCGGGGCCTTAGTCAGGGTGGAGGGAATTATGAACAGTTCCAAATACCAGGCAATTTTGGCACAAAACCTTCAGGCGTCCGTTAGAAAGCTGAAGATGAAGAGGAAGTTCACCTTTCAGCACAACAACGACCCAAAGCAGGCATCCAAATTCACAAAAGCATGGCTTCACCAGAAGAAGATTAACGTTTTGGATTGGCCCAGCCAGAACCCAGACCTGAATCCAACTGAACATCTGTGGGGTGATCTGAAGAGGGCTGTGCACAGGAAATGTTCTTGCAATCTGACAGATTTTGAGCGCTTTTGCAAAGAAGAGTGGGCAAATATTGACACGTCAAGATGTGCCGTGCTAATAGACTCCTACCCAAAAAGACTGAGTGCTGTAATAAAATCAAAAGGCGCTTCAACAGAGTATTAGTTTAAGGGTGTGCACACTTATGCAACCAGATTATTGTGAGTTTTTTATTTTTCCCCCTCAAAGATTTCAGTTTGTTTTTCAATTGAATTGTTCACATCATAGGTCACATTAAAGGTGGAAAGAGTTCTGACATGATTTATTTTTGTCTCATTCTTTTACATCACAAGAACCTGACATTTGAACAGGGGTGTGTAGACTTTTTATATCCACTGTATATCTGTTTTTATGACTGATTCCTGCATTTTAGGTCACAAAATGACTATTTGGCCTCTTTGGAACTCTTCTGGTTTCCTCATGTTGCGATGAAAATTAAAATATCAACAATATAACTGTTTAATTTTTATGGCATACACATGTACACTGCTAATTGGCAATCAACCTATTGTAATGTGACCTCTGCAGCTGTGTTGGTAATTGTGATTTGGTAAAACTTACAGTCCTTTTCCATGTGATGTTTTTATTATTTTGGCACCCCCTGTATTTGCAGTATATTATACAGTGAAGTCGATGGGGAGCCACATTCTTTTATTCGAACACACAATCATTCTTCATACACACATTTATTTATTGAGTAGTACAATCTTTTATGCAAAACACAAGTTTCAAAAGTATTAGTACCCCTACAATCAATTTTTTGTGATTGTAAGAATGAACCCTTTTTGCATTCACTTTTGTTCAATTTCTTGAAGGTTGCCAATACATGTTGAGTTGACTTTATATACACTGATCAGCCAAAACATTATGACCACCTTCCTAAAATTGTGTAGGTCCCCATTTTGCTGCCAAAACAGCCCTGACCCATCGAGGCATGGACTCCACTAGATAGTGATGGCTATACGAGGCTTCATTACCGTTCTTCTAGCAGCAGAATATTATGCTAGCAGTGCGAACTCAGATATTCTTTTTCAAAATAAAAGCCATCATTGAAATAGATAAGGCAATATAGTTAGCAATCTAGTCTGTACATTTTATGTTTAATGTCCGTTCCAGTATTGTTCATGTCTGTTCTTTTTTACAGACTATATTGTTAACTATATTGCCGTATAAATTTCAATGATGGCTTTTATTGTGATAAAGAAAATATGAGTGCTGCCAGCATAATATCCTGCTGCTAAAATAACGCTAATGAAGCCTCGTTTGGCCATCACTACCACTAGACCTCTGAAGGTGTGCTGTGGTATCTGGCACCAAGACATTAGCATCAGATCAGTTAAGTCCTGTAAGTTGCAAGATGGGGCCTCCCTGGATCGGATTTGTTTATCCTGCACATCCCAGAGATGCTCAATTGGATTGAGGAATTTGGAGGCCAAGTCAACACCTGGAACTCGTCTGACCAGGGGTCAGAATGGGCACCTTGACTGGTCTGCAGCTATGTAGCACCATACGCAACAACCTGCGATGCATTGTGTGTTCTGACACGTTTCTATCAGTACCAGCAATAACTTTTTCAGCAGTTGGAGCTACAGTAGCTTGTCTGTTGGATCAGACCACACAGGCCAGCCTTCACTCCCCACATGCATCAATAAGCCTGGGCCACCCACGACCCTGTCACCGGTTCACCAGTTTTCCTTCCTTGGACCACTTTTGATAGGTACTGACCACTGCAGACTGGGAACACCCCACAAGGACTGCAGTTTTGGAGATGCTCTGACCCAGTCGTCTAGCCATCACAATTTGGCCCTTGTCAAAGTCGCTCAGATCCTTGCACCTGCCCATTTTTCCTGCTTCTAACACATCAACCTTGAGGACAGAATGTTCATTTGCTGCCTAATATATCCCACCCACTGACAGGTGCCATGATAACGGGATTATCAGTGTTATTCACTTCACCTGTCAGTGGCCATAAGGTTATGGCTGATCGAGTATATACACTGCTCAAAAAACACAAATCGCACATGAACAAAATCGATGAACACTATAATTTTGTTCATCATGAACACTTGATTAACAAAATTATATTAAAGATCAAAATATTTACTGTACATTGTGTAATTCGTTGAGAACAAAATGACATAACAACAGTCAAGGGAAACCAAAATCACCAACCGATTGAGGACTGGATTCAAACCAAAAATCAAAGTAAATAGTTGAAATCACAGGCTGTTTCAACTCGTGTGAATTTCATCATTTTAACTCGTAATGTGACTCAGTAGTGTGTATGGCCCCCACGTGCCTGTATGCATTCCCGACAACATCTGGGCATGCTCCTGATGAGACAGTTAATGGTTTCCTTGGGGATCTCTTCTCAGACTTGGATCAGTGCATCAGTGAGCTCCTGGACAGTCTGTGGCGCTACTTCGCGCCATTGGATGCACTGATACATAACGTCCCACACGTTCTTGGATTCAGATCCGGGGAACATGTGGGCCAGTCAATGGCATCAATGCCTTCGTCATCCAGGAACTGCCTACAAACTCTGGCCACAAGGCTGGGCATTGTCCTGCACCAGGAGGAACCCAGGGTCCACTACACCAGTGTAAGGATTGACGATGGATCTGAGGATTTCATCCCGGTACCTAACAGCAGTCAGGGTACCGTTGGTCTGTGCAACCCTCCAAGGATATGCCTCCCCAGACCATCACTGACCCACCACCAAATTGGTCATGCTGGATGATGTTGCAGGCAGCATAACGCTCACCATGGAATCTGCAGACTCTTTCATGTCTCTCACATGTTCTCAGTGTGAACCTGCTCTTATCTTTGAAGAAAACAGAGCACAAGTGGCGGACCTGCTGCTTGGTTGATGCCCTTTCTATGGCCCTGTCCAGCTCTCCTTGTGTAAATGGCCCATCCCCTGGTATCCTCCATGCTCTTGAGACTATATTGGGAGACACAGCAAACCTTCTTGTGACAGCACGTATGGATGTACCATCCTGAAGGAGCTGGACTACCTGTGCAAACTGAATGGGCTGCAGGTACCGCCTCATGCTACCAGTAGTGACAAGGACACTAGCAAAACACGAAACTCCTTTACCAGTCAGGATGGTAAAGGAGAGAGGAATTGTCTGTGGCCACCACCTGCAAAACCATTCCCTTTTTGGGTGTTGTCTTGATGTTGCCTCTCCAGTGCACCTGTTGTCACTTTCCTTTGCACCAAAACACGTGACATTGATTCACAATCGCTTATGCTTCCTAACTTCAAGTTCAAGTTCAAAGGTTTATTTGTCATTTGCAATAACAAGTTATGGCAATGAAATGCTTGGTTTTCCTACTCCCGACAGTGCAGTTAAAAGTTGAAAAGTAACAGTAATTATAATTTTAAAAAAATAAGAAGATAACACAATCAATCAGTAATAACACTATACAAAAACACGCATCAGTAATAATAACTATACAACTATACAACCGTAGTGCAATGTAAAAGTGACAGGTGTGCATGATATAAGGGACAGATGTGCATGATATAAAGTGACAGGTGGGCATGGGCTAAGGATGAAAGGGAAGAGGGGTTCCTGAGTTGAGCAGCCTTACAGCCTGTGGAAAGAAGCTGTCCCATAGCCTGTTTGTTTTGGACTGAATACTCCTGTACCTTCTGCCTGACAGCAGCTTGGTAAACAGTCCATGGCATGGGTGGCTGCGATCTGTAATGATCCTTTTGCTCCTCCTCCTACACCTCTCTGTGTAGACATCTAGCAGCGATGGCCAGTCAGACCTTGTGATGCGCTCTGCTGTTTTAATCACCCTCTGAAGTGCTTTGTGATCAAGGGCGGTGCAGCTGCCATACCAGGCGGTGACACAGCCAGTCAGGATACTCTCCTGTTGGTGAGTATCCTGGAATCCATGCCAAATCTCCTTAATCGGCGTAGGAAGAAGAGCCGTTTCCTGACCTCCTTCACTACGACGTTAGAGTGATGAGACCAGGTCAAGTCATCGCTGATGTTGACCCAGAGGAACCTGATGTTGTGCACTCTCTCTACTGCAGACCAATTGATGTGGATGGGGGCGTGGTTTCCCCTCCGCTGCTTCCTGTGATCAACAATCATCTCCTTCGTTTTGTTGATATTAAGCTGGAGGTTGTTATCCTGACACCACAAAGTCAGTGACCTTACCTCGTCTCTATAGGCTGATTCGTCGTTGTCAGAGATCAGGCCTATGATGGTGGTGTCGTCAGCAAGCTTAACGATGGTGTTGGAGACGTGAGTTGCCAGGCAGTCGTGGGTGAAGAGAGAGTACAGGAGCGGGCTCAACACACAGCCCTGGGGGGAACCAGTACTGAGAGTCAGTGAGGAGGAGGTGGCGTTGCCCATCTGCACCACCTGGGGTCTGCCCGTCAGGATGTTCAGGATCCATCTCCACATAGTGGGGTCGAGACCCAGATCCCTGAGCTTAACCGCCAGCTTGTGGGGCACAATGGTGTTGAAGGCTGAGCTGTAGTCAATGAACAGCATTCTCACATATGTGTTCCTTTTGTCCAGATGAGAGAGTGCAGAGTGGAGGGTCAGAGCGATGCCGTCCTCTGTGGATCTGTTTTGTCTGTAGGCAAACTGTAGCGGGTCAAGTGTTGCAGGCATGGAGTCTGTGATGTGTGATTTAACTAGCCGCTCAAAGCACTTCATGATGATTGGTGTGAGTGCTACAGGGCGGTAGTCATTCATGCAGAGGGTTTTTTTGCTTTTTTGGCACAGGAACAATGATGGAGTTTTTGAAGCAGGTGGGGACCACTGACTGACGTAGCGATAGGTTGAAGATATCAGTAAATACATCAGCCAGTTGGTCAGCACAAACCTTGAGAACACGGCCTGAGATGTTGTCTGGTCCAGGAGCCTTGCGGGTGTTTATCCTTTTTAGGGTTTTACAGACGTCTGACCTGGTCATTTGGAAAGGGCAGCCGTCCTGGTCCATTTGAGTATCCATGCCAAGGATGATGTTCTCAAAGCGAGCATAGAAAGACTGGAATCAATGTTGAACTGGAATCAATGTTCTTCTTGATGAGGCCAAGGCATCAGCACATATCCTGAAGCTTTACTGACTTGTTGTTATAGGGTAAATGAAGAAATTGAGATTTCTGCCTATACTGCCATTGCCCATTACAACTGCAATTTATGTGCACATATGTTGTCAGGACATCCACTGTGAAGGTATTCTGTATAAAATACACCTGGGAGATTATTAGGAATTCATCAGAATATAGATTGGAAGAAAAAAGGTTTTCATGCACAAGTTGAAACACACACCAAAAAATAAAGTTTTTTCTTTTTCTATTCTTTCATTGGCAGGCTAAAACTCAAATATTGATAAATGCTGCTATAAACACATCCTATGGTTATCCAAACAAGTCAACATTATCCGAAAACAATTGGGGATTGATAGACATAAGTGCTAGATCTGGGCAGCTATTTTAGTAAGTGGTGTCAAGAGCCATTTCCAAGTGTCCTCTAACCTCAAATCTGTATATTACATCATTCCACTGTTTGATGTACATCTGTAATGTTTTTAATGCTATTTGTTTAGTATAGAAAACCATTTTCTACAATAAAAACACAAACATTCTCATCCCATTGACTTTCCATGGGAACTTTGACCTATTGCGTAATGAGGATAGATATAGAGGCTCTTCCCCGCCTGGGAAATCTGCCTACCACTGAAGGGACAATCTAATTGGCTACTAGACTTGTCAATCCAACACAGAGCTAGGCTAATGAAGGCTAACAGAGGCTATCACAGCGTTAGCAACGGAATGCTTCACCAATTACCACATCCCACGCGTAAAGACGTATGCAGACTCTCCGGACAATCTAAATGTTTTATCAGTCATACATGATCGGATAACATTGCCAATAGGCTAGTTAAGGTTCTAATAACCTACCAATTCATTTGGTACCGAACTGGAAGCTTTATCTCAAGCACAGACAAAACAAGAGCTTACCTTGTAAGAGGAAAGTGTTAGAAGAAAACAGATTTTTCAATAAAAATGTCGCCTGTCTGGATCGATGAAGGTAAGTCCCAGGCATCCAAAATATATGTCCTTATGATCGATGGAGTGTCTGGCTTCATTGTAAATCAAACTTTCGACTCTGTTCATTGGTATGATCTTTTGGTTACTCCAGGAAGTGGTGCCGGGAGGAGCACAAATTCCCCGCTGGGGGGGGGGGTCATAAAAGTCTGTATGCCCATAAAAGGTAGTAAGACCAGGGCCAGAGATGTTGTACTCGACTGGAAAGGGGAGATTCGCAACTTTCAGA